>JALGQJ010000058.1:45000-170000 GCA_023055345.1 Quercus wislizeni | reverse complement strand
AAGTAAACCTATAGCCACGTTTACAAGTGGTTTTAGCCGCGTTTTAAAGGGTAAGTCTATAGCCGCATTCATAAATGTGGCTATAGGTCTAGCCAAATATACATATATTTTTTTAAAGGAGGACCTATAGCCACGTTTAAAACGTGGCTATAGGTTAAGTCTATAGCCGCGTTTTAAACGTGGCTATAGACTTACATAAGAAAAAAACACACCGAATGGGTTCAGCACTTGTAAACACAAATTTTTTTTTTTTTTTTTTAATAATTTAAATGCGGACCTATAGCCACGTTTAAAACGTGGCTATAGACTTAACCTATAGCCGCGTTTGAAACGTGGCTATAGGTCCTCCTTAAAAAGAATATATATATATATATATATATATATATATATATATATATTTGTGTTTACAAGTGCTGAACCCATTCGGTGGGTTTTTTTTTTTTTTTTTAATGTAAGTCTATAGCCATGTTGAAAACGTGGCTATAGACTTAACCCATAGCCGCGTTTTAAATGTGGCTATAGGTCCTCCTTTAAATATATATATATATATATATATATATATTTGGCTAGACCTATAGCCACGTTTATGAATGCGGCTATAGACTTACCCTATAGCAGCGTTTGAAACGTGGCTATAGTCCTCCTTTAAAAAAAAAAAAAATTGTTTACAAGTTCTGAACCCATTCGGTGGGTGGTTTCCTCCGTAAACAAAAATATGGAATACGCCATAGAATATTCCTAGAATATTCTTTGGCATATTCCAAAATATTCCATTAAAAAAAAAATCTAAGATTTCAAATTATGAAATCTCAGACTTAACCACTCGTATGGTCCTAGCAAAAGGAAAAAAAAAAAAGCTCCCTCACAGTCTCTCTCTTTAACTCTCTCACAAACTTAACCACTTGCATTAATCTCAAAACTCTCTCAATCTCTCTCTTTCTTGCTGATGTTGTATGAATGGGTTTGTGAAAATATGGAGTTTTGTTCATTGTTGTTTGAGTTTTGTTCTTTTTTTTTTCCCTTTAACTTTCTGTAGGGACAATTTTTGCTTCAAAGGCCAAGGGCTAGACCATGTTGGAACCTTAGGCAATTTTGTTGTCCCACATTGGAAGGACCCAAAAAGTCTATAGAAGACTGTCCTATGACCATTTTCTTATCTGAAAGCATTATTCCTTGGGATTTCACTAAGTTATAAAACTCAGTGAGCAACTTAGCATGGGATTCTTCATCTTTTGAGAACAAAAGGATATCATCCACATTGATTAATGCATTGGCTAAAAGTGGCTGGAACAACATTACCATTGATTTCTGAAATTGGGAGCCTTTTGTGCTTCCAGTAATTAAGGACTCTGCAACTACTAATGAGAGAGGAACATGACACAGAGGAATGGCTATGAGAGAGGGTGTAAGAAGATTATGGAAACTGGTTGATTAAGTAGATTACTAACAACATATAAGAGATAACATGGAAATGTGGAATAGAGCACAGTACAAGATACAACAAACTGAATGATATTATTAGATTAAAAAACTTTTTTACATCAGACATAAGAGACACGGGAATACATTATACAAAGAGAGCTTGCATTTGTTTTTCTGAACTTACTCTTGCCCTCTTCAGTTTTACAGGAGTCCTATTTATAGGACTTAAAAGTTATTGATAATCTGATATTCTACACACTTCTACTCATATCAGGACAAGTAGAGGCTGTCCTTATGGATAAACAAGTGTCAAGGGCATAGTGGGATTGTTGGATTGCCATCTTCCTCCGGATAAGCTTGCCATAGGATAAGAGTAGTTGCAGAGTCCTTCAGTGCTGGGCTAGCAATAGGTGTCAACTGAGGTGGGGGCAAAGCTGCACGGATGATTTTATTCGAGCATCATTCTGACAAGGAGAAGCTACATTAATTTTTGGAAGCATTACGTCTGAAGACGTTTCTAGGAGTTTTGACTAGGTTTTTTTTTTTTTTTTTTTTTTTGCTAAAAATGTCTAGTCCCATCCATCTCTTCCTTGGAACCATTCTTCATCAACATCTTCATCAGGATCATGATTATGATGTTGCGGATCATCATATCCAATAAGGGGATTTGGCATTTCCCAATGGTCTTCATGTGGCCATTGTTGCTTACAATCATCCGGGCCAGTTGGAATTATTTCAGGGAGAATACCCTTATTAAGATATTCTGCCATGGTAAGAGAATGATGACAAGATATCCAAGAGACATCTGAATGTGTATGAAGAGTTCCATCTGAATTGGTGACCCAATACATCTCAGTACGATGCAAAATTCCTTGTGCTTGAATATTATTTTTAGAATGAAGTTTGGCAACCAAACATGCTGAAGTGACCTTGTGGCCAAACTTGGGGTGCTCTATTTTGTGATACTTTACCCATTCACCATTATGAGCATCATTTTTCAGAATTTCAGACCAGAATTTATGAAAATATTTATTTCCTTGAGGGAAAATATAACCATAAAACTCTGGTTCGAAATGAAGACACAAGTAATATTCATTGAGCAAGTACCACATATAAAGGTAATGTGCAACAGTCCAATTGGTTATCCAAAATGCAAAAGGGGTTTTCCATGGTTGGTCTATGTCAGGGAAAATAGCAAGGAAGTGACTTTGGTGCTTTTTAAGGTAATCATGGAGAGTTTTAATAATTCTTTTGGCTCTGGCTTCAAGGGTCAAGGTCTTGATTTGGTCTTTTATTTCTAAGGGGAGGTTTTCTATCATATTAAGGATATCATTAGGGTCTGTAGAGGAAAGACTTGAGGATGAGGATGGGTCCATGACAGGATATACACATAAAGGTGGAGGAATAATTGTGGTATTAAGGACTGGAGGTTTCCTGGAAAGGTAATCAGTGATAAGGTTATCTTTACCTTTAATGTGTTTGACCTGGAAAGACCATTGTGAGAACCAATTTGCCCATCTGAGTAGCTGCGGATGTGGGAGCATTTTCCTTTTAAACTGGAGCATTTTGGGGAAGGAAGACATATCCATTTCTACTAAGAAATTGTGCCCGAGAAGATGAAATTGGAAATTTTCAATTCCATGCTTGACTGCAAGAATTTCTTTGAAAGTAGAATGATAATGGAGTTCTGAGGGCTTGAATGCACCACTTTTATAGCCACAAATATTCCTTTTGCCATCAATTTCTTCAAAAAGAGCTGCTGCCCAATATTCATCACTTGCATCTGTCTACAAAATCTGTTTGCCTGGTCCTGGAATCTATAAGGGAGGAAGCTTTTCTGATAACCTTTTCAATTGTTGGACCGCTTTTGTGTGAGCAGAATTCCATTCTGGGGGAGATTTCTTTAACAACTGAGCCAAACAGTTCCTATATCTGGAGATTTTTGGAATAAAATCCGACATGTAATTTACAATTCCAAGGAACTGTTGTATTTGCTTAGTGTTTGTGAGCTTGTCTGGAAATTTAGCCAAAGAGGACGCTATATGAGGCTGTAGAGTATACTTTCCATCTGAAATATTTACTCCCAAAAAGTCTATAGAAGACTGTCCTATGACCATTTTCTTCTCTGAAAGCATTATTCCTTGGGATTTCACTAAGTTATAAAACTCAGTGAGCAACTTGGCATGGGATTCTTCATCTTTTGAGAACAAAAGGATATCATCCACATAGATTAATGCATTGGCTAAAAGTGGCTGGAACAACATTACCATTGCTTTTTGTAATTGGGATGGGGCATTTTTAAGGCCAAAAGGCATAACAGTCCATTGGTAATGGTGATCTGGGATGCAAAAAGCCGTCTTGTATCTTTCTTCTGGATGGATGCCTAGCTGCCAAAATCCCGCTTTAAGATCAAACTTTGAAAACACTTTTGCATTTGAAAGATGCTGGAAAATAGCACTCTTGTTTGGTAGAGGAAATTTATCATCTGCAAGGAAGTGATTGAGATCCTGGTAATTAATTACTATTCTGAGTTTGCCTCGAATTTGTTCAGCATGCTTGTTGACATAGAAAGCTTCACACGCCCAGAGAGAAGTTGTGGGTTCAATAAGGCCTTCAGATAGGAGAGTGGATAGTTCTTGGGTGGCCAAGGCTAAGTGTTCTGGATTCATCCCTCTATGACTGGCTTTTGTGGGATTGACATCTTCATTTTTCTTGAATGGAAGGTATATGAAAAATTTTGGGTTTTTCCACAAAGAATTTGGATTTTTAAGGAGGAATTCAGAATGGCTGCTAGCACAACAGTCACTGATAATCTGGAGTTTTAAGGAATCAAAGGGGTTCATGGTAAACAAATGGGGTACTTGGGTCCAAGTAAGAAGGTGTTGCTTGTGCATGAGCCCTTTTGAGGACCATCTAAGGCTTGGTATTTGATGGAGAAGATCGAATCCAATGAGAAGATCTCTGTCTGTAAGAAGGGATCCAAGGACTTGGTGTTTAATGGTTAGGGTTGGGAAGATCCTGATGAGGATAGGCTTGCTTTTTAGGGTTATAAAGAATGTTTCTCCATTGGCTGCTCTGAACATCTGATGATGGGGTAGCCAAAACTCTTGAGGTAAAATTCTGGGGTGAAGGATTATTGCTGCTGCTCCTGTATCAAATAAGGCTATCACTGGAATAGGTCTAGAGTATGTATCAAAGAGAAGGTGAACTTGGGCTATCGGAGTTGGGTTGGTCAAGGGGGCTATTATTGGTTGAGATGTGTAGATGGTTTGGATTTCTGGGTCTGAATCATATTCACTGTCTGGATCTGAGTCCCCTTCCAAGGTAGAATAAGCCACAACTGCCAAAGCTTGAGGAGAGTATTCATCATCCAAGGAAAAGAGAGACTTTACATCCGAGAAAGGAATGTCCTCTGCATGAATCTGGGCTTGTTCAAGGAGCTTTGCTGCCTTCTCCTTTTTCGGGCAATTTTTTGCAAAATGGCCTGGTCTCCTGCATACAAAGCAAGCCTTTGAAGTCTTTCCTTTAAACTGCTTCCTTCTGAGAAACTTCCATTTCTTCTTTCTGAAAGTGGTTTTCTTTTTCCCACATAACGTCCTTTCTTTCCAAAATATTTTTTGAAATGATATCTTTTTTTCTGTGGATAGGCACAATTTTTCTCATAGCACTTTATTTGCAAATCTTTTCTCTTGCAATTGTCTTTGAGTTTGTTATGGACCTTATCAATTTCTGATAGAAATTTTCTCTGGTTGCAGAGCTTTTCCAAAGCAATAAGCACATGTTGGTAAATTTCTCCCAAAGAAGCTTGTTGTAAAGTTATTCTTTGGAGATTCATCATGCGAAGAGTTTCATCTCCCAACGGTTCTGGAAGGGAATTGAGAAAAGTATGCTTGGCATTAACATCATCCATACCATTAAAAGAATAATATCTCCTTGACATCCTGTCAAAATGCTTTTCCAAATCTTTCCTTTCAAATGAGCAACATTTCATCAAAAGGAATTCTTCTCGTGCTACCTCCGTGTAGTGAGTTGCTGAGCCAAGAAATTCGTTATGAACAATTGTGAAAAAGTCTTCCAATGTGTTGCTCTGAGCTGCCTGTCTTTGTCTGTATTCTCCAAGATTGATCCACCATTCTCTTAGCCTTCCTGTAATCCTTGCCACAAATTTAGCAATTATCTGAGACACAGTGGCATTTAGGGCTTGAAGTTCAGCAATACACCAAGAATACATGTTAAAAATCTCATCATGCCATCTGGAAGGAGGAGCATTGTCAAGAGTAAACAAATGCTTTGAATCTGTAGTTGGCGAATAAGCCAGCCTTGTCTGGTAATCTGGGATGAATGGTGGTGGAGGAAATATTGGTGGTGGCGGGGATGGAGGTTTTTCAGGGCGAAGAACATCATCTTCCTCTTCCACTTTTGGTTCATTGTTTGTCATGAATACCTCTTCTAGACCAAGATCAGACAAGTCTAGATCAGAGTCCTCAATTACTGGAAGCACAAAAGGCTCTCTTGAGTCATTAAGGGTAAGGGTTTTAAGGAATGATGAGATTGGGTTTGGAGGGTCAGGGTCTACAGTCAACATGTTCATGTCTGGAGGTCTTGAAGAAGCACCAACAGTTGGGTCTGGAAGTTAGTATACTGGTTCTTTATCTTTTTTCGTGAAAGGAGAATCATTTTGGGGTTTAACTTGTGACTTTGGTTGAGATGGAGCTGGCCGTATAATGATGGGGAGAATTCTACTTGGCCTAAAGGGATTATGACTAGGATGTGTCATGACTAATGGTTGTAGGTTTTGAGAGGTTGGTGAGAACGGTGAGGTCAAGGGTATGGTTAGGTCGTTATACAATAATTGCCTAGGCTGGTAGGGCATTTGGACATGCATTGGAAGGGCCTGAGTAGCTTATTTCTATGATTCTTGCATAGATTGGAGTTGTAACAGTAACTGCTTTTTCTCCTTTTCTTTTTGTCCAATAAGAGGAAAGGAAACAGACAAGTCCTTGACTGTGGAAGCAATGATCTCCAATTCTTTTTCAACTGTCTTGATTTTCTTGTTTAAGTCTTCAATAAGAGTATTAGAAGACGAAAATGTATGATTGACTGCTTCAGCCATCTTTTGCTGATTATCCATGATTTTTGAAAGGACCTTATTTTGTGCTACAGCATTCTCCGCTTGCCAATTTAAAGCTGCTTCTGCTGAAGAAACCTGCTTCTTAGTACCATATGAGTTAGTTCCAACAGGATTTTTTATTTTCCAGACATGTTTGGTGTTGGTTTGAGGGTGGTCAAAACTTTTTAATAGGGGAAAGTTCTGAGAATAGGAAGGGAAGGCCTGGTCAAACATGTAGCAAGGGGAAGATTCTGGTATCTGGGTTGGTTTAATGGGAAGAGGTTGACATTTTAGAGTTTGGGGAAGGGCTTTCTAATAGTATGGGATTAATGGAGGTTTCTGGTTTTGGTTGTAATCTTTTCTGGATGGAGAGGGAGAAGTTTGTTTTTTGGATCTGGGATAAAGAACATAATAATCAAACTTTCCAGATGGTTCTCCTAAAAGATCAACTTCTGGATCTCTTGCTTCATACCTTTCTTTGAGCTTTTGCTGTGAGGATTTTTTGTTTCTCTTGGGCCATTCTTCTTCAAGACTTTCTTCTTTCTGGCAGTCAACACAATCACAAATGTCCCACCATATGTGACCAGAAGGTGATTTTCCTTCATAACAAGGCTTTCCATCTTCTTGAAATGCTTTGATTTGGAGTCCATCTTCGCTGACATAAGATACTGGTTGAAGCATAACTATTTGAGTTGGGAAAACTGTGACATCCTTCTTCTCTGATGGTGCCATCAAGAATTTTGTTTCTACTTCACCATTTTCTTTTCTGATAAAAAGAGGATCTTTTGACTGGATTGGTTTAGTTGCTTAATGAAGCATTTCATATTTCGTAATCCATGATTTAGGGAAAAGAGACATCATCTGGTCCTTGTCGAGTTGCCTTGGAACAAAGGTACACATGGGTGTCATTCCTGGATCGACTTGGATTAGCAACACATCATTGGATTGAGCTATTTCTGGAACCGCCATGTCAAAAGCATGATTCTGAAGTCTATAGGCTAGCTGATAGTGAAGTGTGGCTGCAAATGTGTCCCGCACCTAAGAGGCTCCTGTAATCTGGACTTGTACTTTAAGAGCATCACAAAGATGGGGGTCCTTCAGAGACATATTGAAGTTAGGAAAAAGGGTGACAAAAATTGTACCAGCATTTAGGGTGGTTTGGACCGTTCCGATGACTACATTTTGATATTCCAAAAATCTGGAATCAAGAAGTGAAATTCTAGAGACTACAGGGAGTCCCTTTCTTCCATGAAAAGTTAATGCCAATCTTACCGCTCCAAAGTGGAGGTGTGTGTATCCTTGTTTCTGCCATGGGATTATAAACTCTCTGGGAAGTGCAAGGGTAATGAAATTTTCTGCTTCACTGGCTGGAATGTGATACTGGTCAAACTTGGAAGCTTGGACATATTCTTTGACAGTAGAGGATTGAGAAGGGCCTAACAAATTTTTTATGGATTTTTTAAAAGAGACTTGGGGTTTATCAAACACAGTATAAGGATTTACAATAGGGAAATCAGTGATGGGAATTTTACTATCTTCAGGTACATGAGAAATTTCATACAAATAGTCTAACCTATTAGCAGTAGACTTACAAAGAGAAAGGTCAAAAGTAGATTTAGTGGTATCAATTACTTCCGAAGATGAATTTGCCATGATAGTTTCCTATGATAAGAACTATTTACCAAAGACTTAACAGGACCAAAACACCTACTCCAGGCTTAAACGTCCACCAAGATACTATGGCAAATAGGATTCTCTAAAGACCTCGAGAACAAACTCCTCAGTGTTCTACTTTGATTATCAAGTCCAGTGTTCTGATGTGATTAATACAGAAGATCCACTTGGTGGCAACTGTAAACCACAGAGCATACTAATCAAGACAATAATCAAAGTATACTAATCAAAGGAGGGGGAAACAAATAACATGGCTCTGATACCAACTAATGAGAGAGAAATGTGACACAGAGGAATGTCTTAATAAGGGTATTCTCCCTGAAATAATTCCAACTGGCCTGGATGATTGTAAGCAACAATGGCCACATGAAGATCATTGGGAAATGCCAAATCCCCTTATTGGATATGATGATCCGCAACATCATAATCATGATCCTGATGAAGATGTTGATGAAGAATGGTTCCAAGGAAGAGATGGATGGGACTGGACATTTTTAGCAAAAAAAAAAAAAAACCTAGTCAAAACTCCTAGAAACGTCTTCAGACGTAATGTTTCCAAAAATTACTGTAGCTTCTCCTTGTCAGAATGATGCTCAAATAAAATCATCCGTGCAGCTTTGCCCCCACCTCAGTTGACACCTGTTGCTAGCCCAGCACTGAAGGACTCTGCACGCCATCTTTTGCTGATTATCCAAGATTTTTGAAAGGAAGGCTTTCCTTCCAATGTGGGAGAACAAAATTGCCTAAGGAAGGCTTTCCTTCCAATGTGGGACAACAAAATTGCCTAAAGTTCCAACATGGTCTAGCCCTTGGCCTTTGAAGCAAAAATTGTCCCTACACTTTCTATCTCTCTTTGCAGTAGATCTGAACATTGAGTCTCTCTTTGCTTTAGATTTGAAGATTTTGAATCAATGAAGCTAAAGTGCCTCAAAAAATTATCTCTCTTTGCTTTATTTTTCTTTGACCCATGGCCAAAAATTATTTTCTTTTGTTTGATTGTGTTTTGATTAATTTTTGGTTTGAGCATATGGACTCTTTTTGGTTGTGTTTTTGTTATGGGGATTTTTGTACTTTTGAGCTTGTGCTTTTGTTTTCCTTGAATATTTTGTGTGTTCAGTTTGGGTTGATTTCCTTGAAGGAGATATTCTATTTGTGTTCTTGTATTTTAGAACAAGTTGTGTTTGTATTGTGAGCATGTTGTGGTTGATTAATTTTGAAATTTTCTAGGTTTTTGTTTGAATTTGAATTTGCTGGGTTTGTATTTTTGTTTTGAATTTCTTAATTTATTTAAAATTGAAATTTTAAAGTTTGAAAGTATTAATTTTAAAAATTAAAATTTTAATTTAAAAAAAAAAAACATTTGATTACTGAAAAATAATTTTTGGTAATCAAAGTTTTTTTTTTTTTTTTTTTAATAAATTTAAGGGTATATAGTCGCGTTTTTTAAATGCGGCTGTAGATTGAGGACCTATAGCCACGTAGCTTTCACGTATAGCCACGTTTTAAACGCGGCCATTGGTTTGATCCTATAGCCACATTTTAAACGCAGCTATAGGTCCTGGTTTTAGGCCACGTTTTAAACGCGTGGCCATAGACCCCCTCAGGCCTATAGTCACGTGGTTTAGGCCACATTTGAAAACGCAGCCTAAAAAAACGTGGCTATAGAGAAAATTGTCCTATAGCCATGTTTTTTGAACCTATAGCCGCGTTTTAAAAACGTGGCTACAGGACCTTTTTTTTGTAGTGATAGTACACAACACTTTTATATAATTATTAAAATTAAGACCCAAATTTTTATTAAAATGAAAAATCATATTACACAATTAAATTGATTTAAAATATATATTAAAAATTTAAAATAAAATTTGGTGATATAAATTTAGTGGAAATATTAGTTTTAAACTTTTTCAAAATTTGGAATGAGAGTTTTATGTATTTCTAATGTGTCAAATAGCTGAAACATGTGCAACATTTATAATGAATATATCACATTACGTAAACACAATATAGCATATATAATATCACAATGTCATCGTTAGAATAATTCTTTATATTTTTATTTTTTCACTAATAATAGCTAGTTTGGCGTCATATTATTTTTGTGTGCCGTATTATGTGTGCTGTGCCTATGTCGGTAACTTGGTATATAACTTGGCAGCTTAAAATCATTGATGTAGTAGTATTCTCAAGTTAATTGTATAAAAGGTTTTATCCAGGTAAATCTAAAAAATTAATAAAATGAAACATTTGTCATCATTGTTTTTTTTTTTTGGATACTTCTTCAATATATGATTTTGATTTAGCAAGGTTGGTTGGTTGGTTTGGAATTTAAATATTAAGAAAGCCAACAATTAATGCATTGATAAAAGAATCGACATTTGTGAAGATTAAAAATAAAGAATATGAAATTACTACATAAGCAAACTTACATGACCTGCAAGGATGTATAGAAATAAATTCAATGATGCTTTGATCCATAGGGAAGCCTTATTAGATTTCTTAGCGCTTAAGAGTTTCATCCAGGATCGGTAGATTTCGAAAACTCTTGGCCCATATTGCAAAAGAATTACAGAGTTCAAGATTGTTATACTTGAAGATTTTGTGCGTCTCATCTCCGAAAATATGCTTGACATTACCACCTGAATGGATTACAACAATTTTTGTTTTTAGAGTCATTGGATATAATCTAATTATGTGTAGGACAGTGTTAATTTAAAGAAAATAGTAATTATGTGTGTATTAGAATTTTTTTCAAATTCACATTTTGATTTATTGCAAATCTATTTGAAGTTTTGTTGTTAAGGGAAAATATTTTAGTTGTAAAATAAAAGTAACTTAATATTCCTTATCCAAGAAAAAATTTAGTATTTTTTGTCCGTTGAAAATTACGTGTTAGATCTTTATAATATAGGCAGTTAGGTGCTGCTATTAAGAAATAGGAATTAGAAACAGTGGTACAGTGTGACTATATTTGAAGTAGTGGTGATGCCAGAAATTATTTCATGGGATCGAATATAAATATGATGATTAGTATTTTTTTTTTCTTTGAAATATTGTATGCCTACTATGTGTAGTTGGATAATATTGCGCTATAAACAAAGATCAAAATATAAATCAAGTGTTTTATAATCCAAATGTTTACTACATAAAATATACCTATTAAACTTCAACAAACTTGAGTCAAGATTGACAAATTAGATTCAATATCTTTAATTTTATCTTTAATCAACTATCATTTTTATGAGAAGGAAGCTCAATTTTTTTCTGTTTTCCATTTTATTTTAATATATATTCATCATAAATTTATGAATACCGAATTTTTAGTATATACATGCAACTCATCAACAATAGGATTGTGACTTTATTCAAATTAATATTAGAAACCATAGACCTTGATATAAAATTTATATAATCAAACAAATAATTTTAGGGATAAATTATACTTTTGATCCTTGAAATTTGGTGTAATTTTAATTTTGGTCTTCAAAATTAAAATGTTTTGGCTTAGTCCCTAGAATTTAAGGTGAGTTTGATTTATATCCTTTAAATATGAGATTGGTTCAATTTTGGTTCTGTAAATATTTGGTTGATTTGACTTGGTCCCTCAAAAATGGGGTGCCTCAATTCCCCCCCCCCCCCCCCCTGCGGGTGGGTTAGTAATGTATAAAAAATGGAGAGACCAAATTGTTTCATTTTAAAATCTTAAGGACCAAATTCAAACTTTTTAAATTGCAAGGACCAAATACACCAAATTTCAGTGACTGAAAGTATCATTTACCTAAATTTTATTTATATTACAATTTCAATTGGCATTCGAAGGTCATAAATTAAATATCTAATAATTTAAATATTATTATCAAAAATATATTTTGATTGTAAATGCTTGTATATGTAATCATGAAATTTGGTTGAACTACGTTAAATTTAAGAAAAAAATATAACATAAATACAAAAAGTCAACTGGAAAAAGTTAATTTTTGCATTGGATGTATTTTTCCAAAACAACATATTATTATATACTTCTCTAACTCTAACCCAGTTAAAAAAACCAGCCTGGCCTTTCCACTTAACCCGGTTGAACAGACTGGTCCGGTCCTGTTATGATAACAATGCTTATGAGTACGTGAAGGCAGTAGAAAATATTAATGTTTGTAAGGTTTTTTTTTTTTTTTTTTTGATAAGATAATGTAGGTATGTTAGTTAAAGGTAAAAGTACTAAATGTATGAGACAACATTAATGACTAGTCACTACTTAGGTGATTAGAACATTAACTAATAATAGATCATGATATGGGTTTAAGCTCCATGGTAACTTGACTAAATTTACACCTTTTTAAGGTCATATTTTCTCATTAAATCCAACGGTCAATAAAATACTATTTCCTAATAATTAACGTAGAGTTATTGATGGAGATCATATTGTCAAACCAATATTTAGTATAATAAGGACTATTTATTATTTTTTTTTTTTACAAGATAGAATTTCTACTCTAATTTAATCTAAGTGCATATGTGTGTGAAACTCCCTTCTAGAGACTTGAACCCAACCATTTTCCCCCACACCCTACAAACATTTATATTTGTGAAGTGACCACTACACTAAGGGTGCGCAATATATAATAAGGATACTATAAATATTTCTCTAAGAGTAAAGATTAGTGACACACCACTAACGTTTACTCTAAAGAGTATCATGAATTTTTGGACTTAACTCTCCTTATTTATTTACATTTATCTAATCTAAGGGGTGTTTTGGACAATTTTCCTTCTATTTGGCATTTCCGAAAATTGACCCCAACAAATTTCAAATTAGATTCCTCTGATTTTGGACATCAAAAACCAGTTAATTTCAACTAAGAATTTCTTATTATTGTATGTCACATAACCTCGTTTTTAAATCAACATAACCTTATTCCTATTGGCTGTGATTGGCTACAGGATTCATATCCTCAATTAAATCCATGTTTAGTATATGGATTAATAGAGTGAACAGATATCAAACTAAAACCTTAAACTCTAAATCTAAAGGGTTAAAACTTAAAAAGGACCAAATAGAAAAAGGCCATAGTGGTTAATCCATCCAAGCTCAATTGGAAATGCTACTTCTTTTCTAGATCTAAAAAATTATGCAAAATTAATTAATTTAACACGAAAAATGATTTACCGTTATAAAGTGTTGTCATTGGGCTGGCCTGACCCATTTTTACTAGGCCTAGTGGGCTGGGTTAACTGATCTGCTGACCAATCAATTGGTTGGACTGGGTCAGGCTGAAAGGGAAAACTACAACCAATGGTCCTGGCTATGGGGAATGGCCATTTTATCTTTAGTGGGTTGTGGGCTGGGTTATTAGGCTAAACCAAATGGACTACCCATAGATTTTTTGATGGGTATTTTTTTAATATTTTTTTTCAAAGGAAAGAATCTAATTATTATTATTCTTTAGAATCGAAAAATTCAAAACTTATTTAATTTATTTAAGGCCAAAACCGAATAAATTATTTTATTAAGGTTTTAAATAGTTCTTTCTTTTTCTATCTTTTAATAAACAAAATGTCTAACGTTTAATTTGGAAAAAGAAAAAAAAAATCGAAGTTACTAGGCTAAATATTTTTGGTGCTCTAGGTTTTATAAAACTAAAATAAAACAAAAAATGCATAAAATAAATTTATTACAAAAAGAAAATAAAAGAGAAAACTATATAACACCTATAACCTATTACGTGCAATGAAGAGAAAGAAAGAAAAGAAAGTCAGAATCCGAGTTCTGCCTAGAAACACGTACGCATTTGGGTTTCAACGACCCAGGTGGGGCCCCGGGTACCCCGGGTCCAAATTTTATTATTATTATTTATATATATAGTTATAATATATTTTATTCATGTAATTGGATGCCATTCCACAACCGTTCCCGTTCTTTCTCCTCAATAAGCCTAACTAGCTTCACCTAACTAGCAACTATTCAACTCAAAAACTTAATAAAAATAATAAAAACATTCACAATAGTGATTATATTTTAGCCAAAAAAAAAATATTTTACTACCAAAGAATCAAAAAATTATGTGTTATTAGGGAAGTTAAAACTAAATTTTCTGCAACTAAAGTAAACTGGTATAAATACCAGTTGACTATAACAAGATGTTAAAAATAAAATAAAATATTTTATTAAGATTATATCTCTTCCTTCAATTAAAAAACTTAAATTCTCTTGCTTCTTTTATTTTTTTAATGAGTTGTTTATATTATTTTAAATGAAGTGATAAATATATATATATATATATATATATATATATATAACATTTGATATTGGATGTATTGTAAAGTGATGTGGTAAAAGTTAATTTTTAGTACCATCACTATGAATGCTCTAATTTTTTTTTTTTTTAAATCCTAGCCAAACTAGTATTAAAAAAAAAAAAACTTTATTTTGTTTTTGTTTTTGTTGGTAAATGATTGTATCTTAATGTATTTAGAAACAATGATTTTGAGTATTTATAATTTTTTAATATTATATGGATGCCTATTTAGAGTTTTTTTTTTTTTTTTTCTTTAGACTCTAGCCCCTGCTAACTTAAAATCCTGGGTCCTTCCATGGTTCAACCAAATTTTTAGATTCATATTATTTCTAGAAAATAAAATTATAACATAAATAAACAACATGTTATCATTTAAATTATCATACATCATGCATTATATTAATAACAAAACATAAAAACAAATGAAAAAAAAGAACATAATACAATATACAAGGCATCGTACTAATCACAAAACATTAAAAAAAAAAAAAAAAAAAAAAAAAAAGCAATACATCCCACACCATATTAATAACAAAACACAAAAAAAGAAAAAAAGGAAAAAGAAAAAAAAAATGAAACAAAGAAGCAGCAGCAACAACAACAAAAATAATAATAAATCAAGGACGAGAAATATGGGTCATGCAAAAGATCTATACCTCACACATGTAGCACTTTACATGACTGTAGCGATCGGTCCATTGGTTAAAATTGACTACCACAGCTATATGTGTGAATCAATATGCCGAACAAAGGTAAGTTTTTTAGGCATTTTGGTGGAGAAACCTAAGACTAATGAAATGGTACCGAAGGGATCAAAATAAGAGTGAATAAAAAAAGTGAGTGTAATTGAGAAACTATGAGAAAAAAAATTAGGTTTCTAGCAACTAAATGTTATAAAACTCAATCAGGTCCTTACAAAAACTATTTTCACATTCTTTGAAACTCAAAAGTATTTTATAGTGATTTTGGCAAAGTTTTGCTATAGGTGAAAAAAGTGGGATCTTTTGAATGTGAAAAATGGTAGTATTTATAGAGTTTATTAGGCTGTAGGGTTTGGTGGGATATCCTGGCCAGCTAGTTGGCCAGGCTGATTGACTAAAGATGCATACACCACAACTTTGGGGTGTATCAGTGTATGCCACAACTTTGGTTTGTATGCATCAAATAATCAGTGTATGCATATTAGCTAAGCTGTTTGCAAAATTGGCTAGAAATGGGATTTGGGGCAAACTTGGGTGTTATGTTCTTTTGGGGTTATGGAGTTTCATACACGATATTAATAATTTTGATATTAATTTGATTTTTTATCATTGAGATAGAGGATCTCGAGTATAGGGTGAAACAAAATAGGATATAGCATGAGTTATAACTCACAAACTAGAATTAGGTAAAGGTGAAAGCATAAGATTTTATGCAAAATCCTTATTTGAATTAAAAAATGTTACCCTAAACAATTTATTGTTTCACACATATTCTTTTTATAATTCTACCATTATCATTTTCAGAATCCAAACAAGTAGCAACCTTATGACTAAAAAAACTAAATACATCAAAGACATCAAAACAAACTATTGCTTTGCAACAATAGTACTGTCAGGCTTTGCTGGATTCTAAAGTTTTCTTGAACTACCACCAACGCTATCACTATCATACATCTTCGGGTGGGTGATTGCGGCGCCAGATTCGTTGCACAAGTGAAGCTGCCTAGAACTCCGAACTTAATTGTGACAAGTTAGAGCACTTGGATCTGTAAGTGTAAAATAGAGCAAAATAGAAAAAGTGGTGAGATATGCACATTTTGGCAAAAAAAACACCCACATCAATGGGTGTAAAATTGTGCATAAATGCATAAGTGTTATAATAACGGTGCATATATATGCATGGTTACTGTAGCTCATGCATATAATATTTTAGTATTTTTTTGTCAGTGTTGGGTATGTGAGAGAGAGGAGTAGTGAGCGAGGAAATAATAAAAAATTTTAAAAGAATAAATATTTTATTAAATAAATGTGTAGAATAGATAGACTGATATGGACGTTTTGTAAAAATTGGTGTGTAAAATAGAAAAAGTAAGTTTTTAGTGTAAAATAAAATGAAACTTTTTAACTTACTGATACGGTTAGATTGCCAAATTCGTTTCAAGTCATGGGCCATTAGAGCAAAGGCTTCCACTTTTGTGTATGTTTTCAGGGTTTTTGAAGAAAGTGGGACTTTTGATAAGCTGGATATGTCATCGGAGGTAGATGTCAAAACCAATTCAAGAAGTTCTCCTCCAAAGTACTGATCTTTTAGATGCTCAGTATGTTGAGAGTCAGATCCTTCACCATTATTGCTTGTATAAGTCCATACAGTGCCAGCTGTAATAAAGAATACCGCATCAATTGGGTCTCCCTCCCTAACAATGTAGCAGTACTTGTTATAGAACATTGGTTGAAGAGAGTCGCAGATTTTAAGCAACAGTGAGTCATGCTTGGCCAACCCACTGTCTTTTATGATTTCCAGCTGATCAAGGAAAAAAAAAAAAAAAAAATACTATAAGTCTGTGTAAATCTAAATTATACCTCTTAATAATTTGGTAATTGAGATTGTCTTAATATTTAGTAATTTGACATAAACACATTCTGTAAAACCCTATTATATTAACTAAAATTTCTACAATATCTATATAATCCCCAAATAATTATTATTAAAAGTAAAGGTACTAATAAATAAATAAATAAAAAAATTTAGGTCAGCCTATTTACTTCTAGTCGAATAACATTGTTTCATTATAGGTACTCTATGAATGCATTTAGTAGCTAATTTTCTAGGCATAAAGAATACATTTTGAAATTTTTTTTTTTGGTTGTGTTTTTTAACTCTACTTTGTACTAGATTCTATATAAGAATATATTTTCCCTAACCTCTACAATTAAGTCAGAACAGTAATTCTTATAAAAAATAAAATAAAATCAGAACAGTAATCCTTAGAGCTGAGGATACTCATTTCAACCCACCCACGCCCAACTCACAAGCCATAGCAACCCACTGCTGTCTATGCTGCAAGCCCATATCCATTCACGACTTTTGTGGAAAATTGTTTGTGCACAAATCTCTATAAATTGTTAAGAAATTGTGTAAAATTGTACATAAATTACAAAAGTTATGAAAAAAATATAGATGTTAGGGGAATCACTTCGGCCTTTTTTTTTTCCTTCTCATTTTTGTACAAATTATCCAATTAAAAATGAGTTTTTTGTTATAATTTTTTCGTAGATCTAATTATACTAGCTCTAGCGTTTAATTTTTTTTCCCCTTGTGCTTGATCTATTATTTACTAAAATGATTAACATATCATAGAAAATTTTAATAATAAATTATCATTTTATAAAAAATATATTCTCAAAAAGCATAATCAAACGCATTTTAATGAGCATAATTATTTTCTCACTTATTTGAGCATTATTTAAAACTTTTTTATGGAGATCCATTCTTTAAAACTTTATTTCTCCAAACAATGTATTTTGCAACAGTAACTAGTAAATTCTAAAATCTATATATTCAACATTTTTATTTAATTCTCAAATGATATTTTATTATTAGATTGAATCAGGTAGGATTTTACTATTAATTTTCCAAAATTAGTTATTGTCACTATAAAATATATATTAAAGCTAGTAAATACTTGTTTCTAACTGTTATTCAAGACCTTCCAAACTTACTAATGCAAAAGGGAAAAATAATATTTTTTCATAAGCTATAAAATTACACAACAGTTATAAAAATGACAGTTTTATTTTTTTTTTTTTGTTTTTATATTTTTTTATGAGTATAATTACATAAATATGTTCGATCATAAAAGATTTTATTAACCGAACTAATTAAAATGCACGAAACTTATAAGTTTTAGTTTTTAAGCTGAATGGCATTCCTCTGTGTTTTATTAACTACTTAATTAGAATATTTCCAAAGTGTAGTACATTGTCATCATGAATGGGACAAGCAGTTATTTAGCAAACTTATGAAGGTAATGAAACTCACATTCATGAGCAGTTTTAAGCAGATATGGCGCTTGACAACGCTTCCAAGTACAGGAGGAAGATCAGGGATAAGGGCCTCTACATAAACGTCTTCGTCTGCTTCATAGCTCTTATTTATGTAGTCTTTAATCCTGCATCCTGTTGTATAATTAAAGCCGTATTTGGAAATCCACAAATTAAGGTTTTTTTGTCGTTTACTCCACTTCCTCATGCGTGCCTCGTCCCAATTTTTGACTAATTTAAGGCTTACTTCTTCTTCTTTTGTTGTTCCCCGCTGCATGTACATCTGTCGTCCCACTTCTGCTAGTCAGTTCAACTCACCAAATCTTACCATGTATTGGCATTAAAACTAATAATATTTTACAATTATACATCTCAATGTTCTACTTCCACGCACAACTTTTCTTTCTCCGTCTTCTCAAAAAAAAAAAAAAAAAAAAAAAAAACCCTTTTCTTTTTTCAAAAAAATAAATAAATGAAAAAAAAAAAGATGTAGATAGGAAAAGGGGTAGAATTTATAGACTTAAGCAACTTTGTGGAGGGGAAAACGAAGGGAACAAGATTCGGCCAAAAAATAAAATAAAAAAGGGGTAAAGTACAATAAAAACCTCACAAATTTATAATTAGGACATATTAAACTCCAGACTTTCAATTGAGATTTGAGACGCTTTAATTAAACTCCTTACTTTTATAAATTTACATTTCACATGTGAGGGTGAAATTTGTTTGGAAGGATTTTTGTGTATATTTATGAAAGTCTTGGGTTTGATGAGTCCCATTTAAAAGTGTAAGGTTTAATGTGTGCTAATGATAAAACTATGGTGCCCTTTTTATACTTTCCCCAAAAGGAAAATACTAACAACTCAATCACCAACTTGTGCAATATGCGAAAAAGTTCCCTAAGGGTAACAACTAGTTGCTAGCTTGTGGAATATGCAAAAAAATACTAATCTATCTAGCTTCTAATGCAGAGAACACAACTTTGTTGATGGAATGCCATTTGCTGGAAGAAGTTATGTTAGTAACCCCACACTTCTTGTAAGATCCTCTTATCCGAATAATCTTATCCTTACATCCCTTCAATTAGTAGTTAAGTTCCAAGTAAAATAGATAGGATTAAATCAGTTACATATGTTGGGATTATGATAGAGTTAGAGCTATGAGTGTAGGGTTGTCCAACCCACTCGATTACCCAAGCTAAGTGATAAACCCCATTGGATCCGAGCCAATCGCAGCCTGACCTAACTACTCCAGTGGTCGGTAGAAGGTCTTTTCCTATAGAAATTAATGGTGCCAAGTTGGTTGCAGGTCTCCTTCCTCAAAACCCAAAATACACGAACTAACTGGAATATATATGAGTTTTCTGGCAAGATTTGCAAGATTTGGCGAGATCTCATTGGATATGATGAGATTTTTGTCAGATTTGGAGAAATCTCACCAGATTTTCACTGATTTTTGCCGTTAACTAGCCTAATTTTCTCCTTTTTTCTAGATCCACAACTCCAACCAAATTGACCACCGCTTGTTAAAGGTTCGATCTACCCAATTTGATCAACCTTTTTGGTTGGTGATGAGTTGAGATATGCTCCACCCGATCAGGTTGGGTCGAGTGTTGCTTGAGCCCAAACCCGATAGGACCCAACCCATGAACAACCTTACATGTGTGGCCAATAGAAAGAGAGCTTCAGTTGTATAAAGAGTGCATGGAACCATAATTTGATATATCTTGAAAAAAAAATGTAACTCCTTGCTTAGTGCACTTCCTTTCTTTCTTAATATTTCTCTATGGAGTGTGACTATCTTGAATTAAGGCAATTCACATACGATTCCCATATATTTCCATACGATTTCCACCTATCCCCAATAGAAAAAACCAAGTTCCTAACAAGAAGTATAATAATAGCTTAATTTTGAATATTTATATCATTATTAGAAAGTATTATCATACTTATTTTTTGTTAATTCATGCATTTTATATTTGGTTTTAGAATAATATTGAATAATTGATTTTGTGCTTAAAATGAATGTTAATGCATGAATATGTCTTATAGACACCCCATTTCATTATGACCTATACCCAAATCCCCTAGTCCTAATGATGAGAAAATCAATCGTTACCAATATGATTAGTATCATGTGTGGAGCCCAATGAGCATACAATCCCCAAAGTGGCTCAATACTGTTCAAGCCTAAGCCCAACTATGACTCAAGAATCAAGCTTAAAAGCCTAAAAGCCCATTTTTGACCTAATTGGGCCAAGACTTACAAAAGATGCGCACATTAGGTATTTGATGCGTACACACTCAATTTGTGGCATACACACCATTTGGATAGAAGCCTCAAATCACTTAATTTCTATTTTGGTGAGATTCTAGGGAAACTAGCATGATTAACTGACTGCCCAAACGTTTAACCTAATCCTGGATCTCAATTTTTCCTATATAAACCCCCATTTTCACCATCCGAATGGTCCAGATTTTCAATACCTACAGAAACTCTACTGAAATACCTCTAGAAGGGCAAAAATGTGAGCATTAGATTGATTTTTAGGCATCTTTGCTTAGAAGATAATCTCCTGCTCATTCGTGTTCAAAAATTCTAGTTGGTTCAAAGCTTTTCTAGCATACCACTTAGGGTCATTAAGCTAACCCTAATGAACCATAAGAATCATTCCTCCACACATTCAACTATGGTAGTCGATTTCAGCTGAGGGGCTGGTAATCAACATCACTGTAAGTGCCATGAGGAGGAGATATGGATCTTTCCTATGATCCACACTCTTCCTTTCGATTCTTGTTTCTTTTATGTTTTTTCATGTTGTTTTAAAGTTTTAATATGTTGCTTTTGTACCAAAACATGCTTTTCTTTGGTTGTTTGATTCATTTTCTTCATTTTTCTGCAAATCTGTAAAAAAAACCCTAATTTGCCTTAGGATGTGCACCCATGGGATAAGATGCGTACGCACTAATACCCCTGTGAACGCATGTTTTAGACAGCTAGGGTTCATGTTTTTGTTGTTTTTCTGGGAATCTATTTGAAGCCTAGATGTGCATGTCAATTGAGGCAGAAACCAGATCTCTTTCATTTACTTTTAATGCCATATTTTACTATCTTTCCTTATCTATTTTATTTGCTTTAACTGTATATATGTTGTCATGTTTGTTTCCTTTTGTATCACATGTGTAATAAATCCAAAATACCCAAAATATCTTATTTTCTTTCCTTTATTGTATCAAACCCTAATGCAGTCTATCTCTTCTTTCTCATTGTTGTATCAAACCCTAATGTAGTCTATCTCTTCTCTCTCATTCACTCTCTGATTTTGACTTGATCCTTATAAGGCAACTAAAATATTTAGAAATAATCAATGAAAGCTTTACAACTCATAAAAGCTTAGATACTTTCTAAAAAAATCAAAATCAATAGTCAATTAATATTCAATTCCTTTTGGAATTAGTTGACTATTCAAAGATAAGGAAAGTATCTTGACAAGCTTTAATGTTATTAAGGTAATTGATTTGAACTTAAATAGTAACATAAAAGTTAAGTTAATTCTGTCTTAATTAATCAAATCTCGTTCAAGCCTTAAAAGATGCAAGATCATTGATGACAAATCAAGACAAATCTAATTTTAATAAAGGGAAGATATCCACACATCAATGAAGACTTCACATCAATTTTAATGATCCCTTTTTGCATAAGACATAATCATCATTTGAGAGAAACTTGCAATCTTGGTTGGTATCCATTTGCATGTGTGCGAGCACATGCATGATTGGGTATACACATGCACATACTTGGATGTTAATGTTTTGACCTCTATCATGTCTGTATGCTAATGCTTTGAGCTTGATGCCATGAGTTGTATGATTCTATACATGTCTATGCTTCCATGATCACATGTTTTATCTACTTTCCCTTGTTTGTCACACATGATACATAGGCTTATACCTAGGCTTTATATATAAGGGCATATCCATTTGGGCCTCTAAGATAGCTTACTTTCCACCAAGTTGAACAATGATATATGAAGGTCACTATAGCTAGGCAGGCTTGGGGTGCCTAACCTCTTCCCATCCTGTACCCTAACTTTGAACCTAGTCTGGTAGAATGACCTTCATGGAGTCATGTTTTGGTTTTTGGACCTATAACTAAGTGGTGACTCCTTCATCTCTTTTTAAGAGACTTCGTATACTCTCAAGCTTGTGCTGGCTTCGAATCTAAAACTATTTGCAAGGAGATTAAGTGTAGCGTATCCCGGCTTCACGAGAAGGAACCGACATGTTGATGTGCCATAAAAGGGGGTAAAAATCATGGAATTTACATGTCTTTTGTGGAGAATGAAATTAATTCTAGCAAGGAATCCTAATGGAATTTATTTTTACAAGGGAGACAGTGAAGTTAAAGAAGGTCAACTTAATTAAATTTAAGTCTAATTGGAGCAAGGAATCAAAAGAGATTTACATCAAATCTAAGTCCAATTTGGATCGGGATTCTAGACTACACAACATTTAGTATTTTGGGCATAACTTTCAACTTTGATATCGATTTCGATGATTCAAGTAGTGCTGGAAAGCTAACTTATAGGGCTAAAACTTTATAGTTTACTAAAACCTCGATTCTGACTTTAAATGGGCCAAAAATATTGGTTAAATGAAGTCTAAAAACTAGGGATTTTCTCTAAACGAGAATCCAACTTATAATAAGATTTCTTGGACAATTTAAAGGCTCTTTATGGAAAAACTCAAGAGGTAGCAGCCTTAGAATGAGAATTAGGTTTTCTTAAAGTTTATTTACAATTTTAGAGTTTTATTTGGTGTAATGACTTGATAGAAGCCTTGCTAAGATAAAGGGTGAAACCCAACTGTTTATTGGTATGTTCATGACAATAATTTTATGGTTTTAGTGCTTATGTTCTTGTGTTTTTTATTGATTTAATTATCTAGAATAGTGATTGTTTTTGTATATTCTTTTGATTTAGCATAGACTCCAACATGTTAGATGCTTAAAATTTCCTGTGAATTAATTCACTAGTTCTGTTTTGCCTAAAATGAATCAAATTTATGCAACTAACTTAGAACACTAATTCTTGATTTCTAATTGCTAAATCATCAGACTAAGATCATGCTTCGTACGAATTTTAGTTGAGTTATAAAATAATAATGTTAAGACTACCAATGGATATGTTGTGTGTGAACCCTTAAACCTTACTGTCTTAATATATTGTTGTTTTCCCCATTCTAAATTTTCTTTACCAAACCCTCAATCAAAATTTCTCTTAAATTAAATTTTATTTTTTTTTTAATTTTTAATTTATCTTGTGGTTTGCTAATAAATTCCTTTTCCTTATGGATTCAACCTCGGACACACTGAAATATTATTTTGTGACTCTTGCACTTGGGAGCATTATTTAAGTCACAACATAGTATTAGAGTAGTCAATCTTGAGATGATCGAATTCATTGCACCACATCAAAGTTTCATGGAGTTACTCAAATTCAAATGTGGATATTCTTTTTGATGGCTTCTCAAGGTCTACAAATTCTTTGCTCTTGACAACACTCCACCACTTCTCATTGTTCCCATGCCTCTTATTATATGGAAGGAGAGGCGTTGAAGTGGTTTCAAGGTGTGGAGGCATCAGGCTTATACACAAATTGGGTAGATTTCATATGCACCCACAATATTAGTTTTGAACACCAATCCTTCTTGCACCAATGGAGACTACCACCCAAGAATCCAAATGCAAGAGCCCATGAATTACATGACGAAGAACCAAGAACTAATCCTTGATGCACCCACTTAAGAGTCCACAATTCAAGAATTAGAAATCCAAGTGTCTTTGATCCAAGAATCAAAGATGCAAAAGCTGATAATTCAAATGGTTCAAGAATCACATGAGGTATTGAGAATTCCAAGACAATCCAAGGTCCAAATAACTAATGAGAATTCAAAGACAATCTAAGTCATCAGATGATGTCATGGATGATGTTATAAGAAGCTAGCGTAGTTCTTCAATGTGTGGCAGGAGTGTGACAGTGACAACTCATGTAGGACTTCCAAGTGGCACATGAGAGCGCTTGTAGGGTCGGATGAGGGCCAGATTCTTAGGTTTCGTAGATCGGCGAACAACAAGCCTATATGGCAGTGCGTGTGACCATAATCCGATCAAGGAGTTGAGAATCCTTAGCGGTGCGTGTGAGGAGAGTCGGAGCCTGTGTATGTGCATGGAGGTGCGTGTAGCTGCCGTTTGGGATGAGTTTCTTGGGTTTTGGTCGCGGTAGGCCGTTGAGCACATCTGTGTGGTTGATTTTGTCAGGCAAAGGCTACTGGGAGTTGTGCATTGAATGGAGAGATTGCTGCTACATCACAAGTCTAATTGGGTATTAGGGTAAGGGTTCAACTGTAGGTTGGTATTAGGTACTGGGATTCCTTTTACTTGTAACTGCTTGTTTTGATAATAGTGGATTCTCATGAGTGGTGACCTTAAATTCACACAGTGGTGTTTTGCCTTGGTGGTGTTCCCCATTCGTAAACAAATTAACTGTGTCAAATTTATTTTCCACTGCATTTAACTTAGTTGGTGATTTGTTTGTGCTACCGCACTTATTGCATGTTATTGAATCTAATTAATTCACTTGGCTAATTAATTTCTTAATTTACCAAAGGGGTCAATACATTTTTGGCCTATCATAAAGAAATAATAACAGACCAAAGATAGAAATTCCAAGTGCAGAAAAGTTTTCACAAAAAAAAGAAGTGAAAGGAAAGGATTGGGCACTCACCTGCAAGTTTCCAATGAAATAAAGAAATAATAACAAACCAAAGATAGAAATTCCAAGTGCAAAGATGTTTTCCCATATGTAGCTACTTGTTTGGAGGTTTGACCCAAAAGAACTGCAAAATGCCACAACTATAATGTATGAGACACTAAGCTTAAAAATTTCTAACTAAATTTCAAAAAATGAGAATTCACGAAATTTTAGGGAAAATGTATAAGTTAAAGAGAAAATGAAAGATCTATACTTGGCCCTTCAAAGTAAGAAAGCAGGGTCAAGATCACATGTTTATGGCCTTTGGACAAATAGGAACTCCAACCCCATACACAAGAGCAGTGGTTAATTAAGGATGGGTTTCAAGCCCATTACATCCATGAGAGAAGGAAGCATGAATGCGACGCAATTAGAGGAAATTAAGGAAAGAATGAAAAGCAAAAAGAAGACAATGGCTACAAACTTCCCTTATATCTTTTTATTGGATGTGAATTTTGACAAATCCACCATTTGATTGCATTTTCTTATTATGTCCTCAATGCTTGTAAAATTTCAAGAAGATTAAAAATCAATAGCTATATCAACAATTAAATGTTTAAATTTCAAATTTTTATAATCTTAAATTATGCTTAAATTTTTTTTATAGATTAAATAACAAATAACATCTTATTTGAACGAAATATGACATATATGTTAAGAACATGAATAATGGCTTTTGATACTATAATGTAAATAGTGGTAATGAAGGTTGAAGTATCTACTCACTATACAAGACAATCTTGACAATGCAAGAATGAAGGCTCGGTCATGTGATATTGACAATCAGGAAAAAAAAAAAAAACACTTAGAAGACTCTTAAAAGACTCTCGGTCAACTGATAGCCTATTACAAAATTTTCGAGATTTGCTTCTGGATTGTTTGCTTGCGGCACTAAATCAATGTGAAGACTAAAGGCTAGTTCAACAATTGCAGCAAAAGAGGTAAGCTAGAATACATTGTCTATTACTTGTGTTGGAGGTCTAGTGACTTAGTTTCTATCTCAAAAATATTTATGGGTAATTATTGTATGGGTTACAATCAAACCCAACATGTTTTTTAAAGTGATATTTTTTTAAGTTGGTTATATGAATTTAGGTAAGTTGATTCAGTTATAGAATAGTCATAATTTTTAATTCTTTATTGAATCACTTTCTTTGTATACTTGACTTATATTAATTTTTTTTTTTTATTGTAGATGAAAATACTAACAAAATTACTTGCCAACTTGAAGTTTGATTCTTGAGGTACAATTTATATTAAATATATATTTATTTTTCTTTACCTTATATGTTATGTTTTATTCTTAAACTTTTTTTTGTTTATTTATCTTTCTAAATAATTTAACTTTATTATTATTTTACATGCAATAAAAAGAGGCACAACTGAGAAGGTTGATAACTTGACATAGTTCACAAACATTAGCATTTTCTTTATGTTATTTTATGGTGATGAAATCATTACTCATTAGTGAACTTTGGATTGTGTAAACTTAGAAATCAATGTATTAGTTAATTTTTATTTAAACTGTTTTTGTTTTTGGTTCTCTTTTTTTCTTTTCCTTTTTTAGTTATTTGCGATCTCTTATTTTTATTGAAAGGAACTAGAAAGACAAAAATAATATGATCATATTATTATTATTGTTGCATGTTAAAAACTACTAGTTAACTTATAATCTGATTAATCTGACTTGCTTGCAAACTGTTTGAGGATACATTAGATTATAAAATACTTAATATATATATATATATATATATATATATATATATATATATCTTGAGTTGTGCTTAAAGTACTATTTTATAGTACTACAAAGACATATATATCTATATTAGGAATATAATATAGCCAAAGAAAAAGAAAAAAAATACCAAAGCATCTCCAGGATAAAAGCAAACCATAATTCTATTAGTAGCAAACTTAAAAAATCCCGTGAACTTCTAGGATTATCCAAATCTATGAAAATTCGTTAAGAACTCAATTCATGGTTCAAGTATTTCTTTCTATTGTGATCCCAATGTTCATTAGGAAATTCTATTCTACTTGACGATTTTACCATGTAAGAAATAAAGAGTAGAAATTAATGATACTTTTATTTAATGAGATCATTAATAAAACTAGGAGAAACTAATAACTATTGGAAAATATTATAGATATTACAAGTTTGGGTAAATTACAAATTACATTCCCAAAATTGGGGTTGATTGAATTTTACACCATGAAGTTTCAGAATTTGGATTTTACCCCCTATGTTTTAGAAGTATTTGGATTTTATTCCCTAAAGTTTTGGGTTGTTTGGATTTATACCCTAAAGTTTCAGAATTTGAGGGTGTAAAATCCAAACAACCCTAAACTTTAGAGAGTAAAATCCAAGTTCTGAAACGTTAGGATGTAAAATTCAAACATCCAAAACTTCAGGGGTGTAATTTGCAATTTACCCTACAAGTTTTATTACAGATAATATAACTTACAAACTTATATGCTAATGAATGTGATTGGTAGGCTTTAACCACCTTATAACTGAATATTTGAATTACATTTTTATTATTGGTGACTCTTCAATTTGTATGCTTAATGTAGTAAACTTGTAGTACATATCGCATGTAGCACTACTCATAACTATTTTAGCTTCAATTGTGTGCAAACTACAAATTTAAGAATAGATTAAAAAGTCATAAACCTTGTAATTTTAAACAATGTTACATCACTCCATATTTTTAATTGAATGCAAATTTTAACAAATCCACCGAACCATCTTTGGATTACATTGTTTTCATAAATTCTTCATGTTTATAAAAATTCAAGGTGATCAAAGATCAATAGTCATATCATCAATCAATTATTTAAAATCAAGTTTTTTTGTTTTGTTTTTTTTTTTGTTTAAAATAATGCATAAAATATAAATTTATTAATCGAATAGTAAATAACATTCAATTAACATGAAAATTGGCATGCATGTTAAGAACATATAGAACCTATAATCCAACAATGAGATTTTCAGAATATTATAAATTATTAAGTAGTGTAATATTTTTAAAGTTACATCATGTGTAATTTGAATGACATAGACATACGCAAGACTTATATATTTTGATATGGAATGGTAAAGGGTGTATCATGTGCAAACCTTAGATTTCGCATGCCCCACCAGAAACAGTAAAATGCTTTTGGCAGATAATTCGTGGACTCTAAGCTTCCGGATCGACGGGCTTCAAGAAATATTCCAAAATCAAAGGTACCTGGATTTGGTGTATCAATAGGGCAGAAATCATCTAAGAAAGAGATCTTTCTAAAACTGTGGTCACAGTTAAAAGAAATTTCAACCCCATGAATTTCACAAGCTTTGTGCCAGCAAGCCGCTAGTCGTTGAGTAGAGAAAAAGTACCAAAAGGCTCCCAATACCTAATCGATTTAGATTATCATTATAAATTAGTAAATTTTGCAGATATCGTAACCAAAGGTTAATAACCATTACAACTATAACAATAAGAGAAAAAGAGAATTGTATGGATATGAAATTACTACTTAAATTATTCTCAATAAGCGTATTGAGATGCTTTTCTAAACTTTACGAACGAATGGAAACACACTTTGCATAGATTAGGCACGAAGGCATCCAAAGCACAGGGACAGAATGTGTGTACTTGGAGCCTTCACAAGTAGGGATCACACCAAACAAGCCGATAGAAGCTCATATAGACAAACTTGAAAAAAAAAATTTAAATCCAACAAAAGGATATTGCCAAATGGTGTGATGCAATGTTCCCATGGACAGTAGTGCAGGCTAAGTTCTAAAAAATGTGCATACGATGTTGACATGCAGTTCTTATGGATGGCATACATAAGACTCATGGATGATATGTTGATGAAGAAAAAGTCCATAAGGCAAAAGGGAGCAAATGGGACTTGTTTGATGCCTATAGAGAGGCAAAGATTCACAGGGGAGGGGGAAGATTGTTGAATATACATATATAAGTGAAGTCTCATATTAAATAATAATGAGAATGATGAGTGATGAGTGATTAATATAACATAATTAGGCTCATACCCATTAGTTTAAGTCGGCCTTTTGAGTCAAGTGTTGTCCCTATATATATGTTGTATTAACTACCCATTTTGAGGCTTTCCAAGGTATGATCTCCCCAACACAACTCTTACACGAGATAGCACCTTCTAAGTTTCAATGTATTAGCATTATTGAGGTATTTTTTCAAAAAAATTAATCTAGGTCATTCTAAAAATTAATAAAATGAAACATTTGTAATTTTTATTTTTCTTTCTTTTTTGGATATTTCTTCAATATATGATTTTGATTTAGCAAGCTTGGTTGGTTTAGATTTTTTTGAGAAGAAGGTTGATTTGGAATTTAAATATTAAGAAAGACAACAATACATTGATAAAAGAATCAACATTTGCGAAGATTAAAAATAAAGAGTATGAAATTACTACGTAAGCAAACTTACATGACCAGCAAGGATGTATAGAAATAAATTCCATGAAGCTTTGAACCGTTGGGAAGCCTTATTATTAGGTTTCTCTTTGCTTTTGAGTTCCTTCCAGTATCGGTAGACTTGGAAAACTCTTGGCCCATATTGCAAAAGAATTAGAGAGTTCAAGATTTTTATATTTGAAGATTTTGTCCGTCTCATCTCTGAATACATGCTTGGCATTAACACCTGAATAGATTACAACAATGTTTGTTTTTAGACTCAATGGATATAATCTAATTATGTGTAGGACGATGATAATTTAAAGAAAATACTAATTATGTGTGTATTAGAAAAATTTTCAAATTCACATTTTGATTTATTACTAATATATTTGAAGTTTTTTTTTTATTATTATTAAAGGAAAATATTTTTGCTGTAAAATAAAAAAGTAACTTAATATTCCTTATCCAAGAAAAAATTTAGTATTTTTTGTCCGTTGAAAATTACACGTTAGATCTTTATAATATAGGCAGTTAGGTACTGTTTTTAAGAAATAGGAATTAGAAACATTGGTATGGTTGTCAAATTGCGATTTGGATCATAGGATTGCACAATTTTACTACTTAACCTCACCAAAACATTTAGAATCATAGTAGGATTGTAAAAATAGTAGGAACGTATGTAGGACCGTGTAGGATCGTATAGAATCATAGGATTGTGTAAAATCGTATAGGATCATAGGATCGTATGGGATCCTACCGATCCTACCAAAACATGTGCTTTTGGTTTGAGCTTCTTTTTTTTTTTTTCTTTTTTTTTTCTTTGATGAGATTGGTTTGGGTTAAGATAATCCAACTAAATCCACAAGTCCAACTGGTTATCAGCAGCCCAATAACAAATTGAAGTCCCAAATTTACATCTTTGTCAAAAGAAAATCTCAAAAATACCCACAGTACCTAAGTTTAAAGTTCAAACAAAAAACCTAAATATTTAGAAACATCAATCCCAAAGTCGTGCCTCCTCTCAAGAACCCCAAAACCCATCACCTCTCAGCACTCTCAATGACATTGCCTTTTGGATTTCATATTTATAATCAGCTAGTTTACCTTAGAATGGGAATTCTATTTTGGATTTCATATTATAATAAGCTAATTTTCATTTACTAACTAGCTTAACTTATTTTGGATTTGGAACTTAGAAACTGGAAAATATTTTCAATATGTGTTGATAATATCTTGGTACTTAGTTGCTAATTAAACATGTACTAAACTTTTTAGATACATTGTGTCAAAACTTAAATATATTTTTTTCGTTAATATAGATGTAACGATGTAAGGCATGTAAATTACATTATATGATGCAAATCTTTTTTTTTTAATGGATGAATTCATATTTTACGTGATTACTCAACATATAAAGTCACTATCAATGTATTTTTTACTTAATATTTGAAAATAGGTAGGATCTTACGATCCACAATCTGATCCTATGATTTATGATCCTACTTACCTCCTGCGATTCTACGTAGGATCCTGATTTTGACAACCTTAAAAATTGGTACAAGGTGACTATATTTGAAGTAGTTGTGATGCCATAAATTATTTCAAGGGGTCGAATATAAATATGATGATTAGTATTTTTTTTCTTTGAATACATTGTATTCCTACTATGTGTAGTTGGAGATGTAACATTGTGCTATAAACAAAGATCAAAATATAAATCAAGTATTTTATTATCCAAATGTGTACTACATAAAATATACCTATTAAACATCAACAAACTTGAGTCAAGAATCAGGATTGACAAAATAGATTCAAAATCTTTAATTTATCTTTGATCAACTATCATTATTATGAGAAGGAAGCTCAACTCTTTTTCTGTTTTCCATTTTATTTTAATATATATTCATTATAAATTTATGAATACCGAATTATTAGTATATACATGCAACTCATCAACGATATATAGGATCGTGACTTTATTCAAATTAATATTAGAAACCATAGACTTTGATATAAAATTTATATAATCAAACAAATAATTTTATGGATAAATTATACCTCTGGTCCTTGAAATTTTGTGAAATTTTAATTTTGGTCCTTCAAAATTAAAATGCTTTGGTTTTGTCCCTAAAATTTAAGGTAAGTTCGATTTATATCCCTTAAATATGTGTTTGGTTCCTAAAATATTTGGTTGATTCAACTTGGTCCCTCAAAAATGGGGTGCCTCAATCCCCATTAGTAATGTATAAAAAATGGAGAGACCAAATTTTTTCATTTTTTTAGGGACCAAATTAGAACTTTTTAAATTGCAAGGACAAAAACCGCCAAATTTCAATAACCAAAAGTATCATTTAGTCATAAGTATAAATATCTAATAATTTAAAATAAAAAATTGGACTACACACTCATAAATATATATACACGCTGAGTTATTCGGTTTTCTTCTTCGATAACACATCACGTGTTATCTTGGACTTGAGTTTCTTTTCCCTACTGCCTTTACATATTTGCCTTACACTTATATGTTCATCCATGCAATTGTTGAGTGTTTTGATTAATTAATTTGATAATTACATATATTCCGAATTAAGTATGTTTAAATTAAAATTAATCAAGCCTTAATTAAAATTGGGGGCCTTAATTAGCTCTAACATTTAGATTATCGAGTTTTTAATATGAAATTACACTTTATTACCCTAAACTATATATTAGATTACAGTTTGCACTCCAAATTATTCAAATGCACGCTTTGCACCCTTAAACTATGACCCTTATTACACTTTGCACTCCAACATTAATTCTACTGTTAAGTTAGACAAAAATTAATAAAACACCATTTTCACAAACAATTGAAAACAAAAGCTTTTTATTTTTATTTTCCAGCTCTTTCTATCTCTCTCGTGCATAGGTTATTTCTTTCTTTTTGTTTCTAGCTCTCTTTCTCTCTCGTGCATATCTCTCTCTTTTTCCCAAATAAAAAAAACAATAGGCAGCAAAAACAAACATGTATGATGTATCAGAATCAAAAATCTGCAGGCAGCAAAAAATACATGTATCAGAATCAACATATAATATCCAAAATATAGAACTAGTTTTTGATCAACAATCTAGTGCCAGAATTAACTGAAAGATAGGATTTCAATGTTTAAGGAGACAAAAAGGATAAACCAACTTAAAGAGCTATGGCAATGGTTCAAACCCCAAAACAAAGTATCCCAAATACGCCTTCAACCACTGAACTTTGATTTTTATATAAGAGAAGCAAATTTCAGTGATTTCACTGAAACCTTTGTCGCTTTCCTCTTGGGACATGATTGCTAAAACTAGCAATCGAAGTCAACAGCCCACAACAAAATCTGTCATTATCAACCAAATTCTCGATCTATTTATATAAATGTAAACTATCACAGTAGAATCAAAAGGTGGGGAAAACCTTGTGGATTTCTAAGGGAAAAACCAAATGGCCCAATCAGTTGATACTGAAACGAAAAAAAGCTACGGATGGTGGTGTGACTGGTGTCGATGATGGTTTGGGGATGTAATTTAGGGCTTTGAACAAATTTTGATTTTGGGGCTTAGGGATTTCATTACAGCAGTGGAGCAGTGGGGTTGCGGTGGTGGTGTCGTTGATGATTTTGTTTTGGGCATTTATGAGTACATGTTCAGCAGGATTTGAGGAGAGGAGCAACTGAACAATGAGAATGAAGAGAAGAGCTACTGGCCGAGAGAGAGGGGAAGAGCTGCTGGGGAAAGAGAGAGAGCTGTACCTAACTACCTATACGCCCGCGAGAGAGAAAGAAAGAGCTGAAAAAAACAAAAAGTTTTTTGATCTTTAAACAGTATTTCACTTAAGCAAAAATCAAATGCAAGTAATGTGCTATTAATTTCTGTCTAATTTAACAATAAAATTAATCTTATAGTGCAAAGTGTAATAAGGGTCATATTTTTTGGTGCAAATTGTGCATTCAAATAGTTTAGGGTACAAAATGTAATCTGGTGTATAATTTAGGACAGTAAAGTGTAATTTTCCTAAGCTTTCAAAGATACATACGAGTGTGACTTTAAGAGTTTGTATTTTATTGATAATAATAAAAAATTATTATTGAAAATATGTTTGATTGTAAATGCTTGTATATGTAATCATGAAATTTGGTTGAACTATGTTAATTTTTTTTAATAATTAATTTCCCGTTTAAGCAAATGTTCTTAGAGTATTTCTAACTTGGTACTTCAAATTAATAAAAACAAGTCATTTAAGAAAATAATATAACATAAATACAAAAAGTCAACAGGTAAAGTTAATTTTTGCATTAGATGTATTTTTTTGGCTTTGGAGTACCAGCTCAGTTGTATTCCCTTATGAGCATTTGATGTATTTTTATTTGCTTTGAAGTACTAGTTTATGTTTTTGAGGTCAAACTAAAGTTTAATCGAGGTTAACCCATGAAAAATAGATAAATAATTTAATTCAATTACATAAAATAAATATATATTTATAGTAAAAACTTAGAGAAAATCCAATTAGATTTTAATTGAATTCTCAATTTTACACTATTTTTCCCATTCAATTTTTTATTTTGTACAAAGTAAATTATTAAGTGTAAAAATCGAAGAGTCCAAATCCAATTAGATTCTAAATTGGATTTTAATTGGAGTCCAATTTTCTGCCACGTGTCCCTCTTAAGTTTTTAATTTTTGTGAAAAGTGAATTATTGAATTCAAAAATCAAAGAGTGTAAAACTAATTAAATTCTAAATTATATATATAATGAGAAATTATTACATATTTTAAAAATGTATGGTTAAAAAAAAGTGTAAACTAATAACACATATAATTTGAATAGTATAATTGTGAATGTCTACCTTCTGAATCGTTTATTGTTGAAGAGCAGAGGCCGGATAGCTTATAAATCGCCTGTTGCAGGGAATGAACGGAGATTTCCACCGTTGCAGAGGTTTTAACTGTTGCAGAGGCTTTTTTTTTTCGTCTGTTTGATAAAGTGGAACACGCAAGTCCGATCTGTGTGTTTGAAGGAACAGCGAAGAATCAGTAGTCTAAGTGAGTTTGAATTTTGATCGGCAAATACGATTTGGGTTTTAGGGTTTTTGTTACAACGCAAGTCCGATCTGTGTGTTTAAAGGAACAGTGAAGAATCTGTAGTCTGAGTGAGTATGAATTTTGATCGGGAAATACAATTTGGGTTTTAGGGTTTTTTATTTTTTATTATTTTTTGTTTCTTTTGTTCCATGAATAAACGGTTGCTTCTTTTTATAAGGTATTGCGTTTCTTTCTTCTTCTTTTTTTTTTAATGATAAGCACGTGGCTGTCTGAAAGTGAGCCTCCCTAATTGCAACGTACGGTATTTTAAATTTAAAGTTATACGTGTCATTTTTTTAGATAAATTGTTTTCCTAACGTGGCAGCATCTTGTTGAGGCTTCTGCTTTTATATATATATAGATAGTTTGTTACGTAAAGATTCAACATGCTAATTTGCCTTAATGGTTAATGTGTCTGCCTGGCCTCCGGTTTCCACTTAACCCGGTTGAACAAATTGGTCTGGTCCAGTTATGAAAACAATGCTTAATTATGAGTACTCAATAATTTTTTGAAGGCTTACGTCAAAAAAGAAAAAAAAGAAAAAGAAGTGTGTGGATATATATATATATATATATATATATAAGTCTTTTTTGTTAGTTCCAAATTACTAGAAAAATACGTGAAAATAGTATGTTTCCAACTTGCAATTAATGTAGCTTAAGTCTCCCTTACCTGTGGAATAGGCAGAATAACTAGAACGGTGAACATGATGGACCATAAGTGCCTTCGAACGTTGAACATGATGGACCGTAAGTGCCTTCGAACTGTTGCCCAACGTGTAGTATTTGACTCATTATTTCGACCTTTTTCCCGACATGTAGTATTTGCCTTCCACTTTTGCTCCATGTAGGATTTCACTACAAAATGCACTAGGTAAACGGCATCGGTGACCAATCGCGAAACAATAGCTATGGTCCACAACACTTTGTTCAATTCAATGCACTTTTTGTCTTCTTTGATCACGGGAACGTAAAAGAACAAGGGATCCAGTGATACTGCAAGCGCGCGAAAGAATACAAGTATTTCTTCATACCATTTAAGGAACAAACCTACCAATGGTGACTTTGAAACAAATTCAACATCTTCGCTTGGACGACGTTGCCCCTCGATATCCTTTTTCTCATCACTTTTTTTGATAATATCCTTTTTCTCATTCTTGAACAAATGCCTGGCAAACATAAAAATTAGAGGTTGCCTTAAAAAAAAAAGAAGCAAAAAGCTAAACACTGTCAGATATTCTGTATTAGGATATTCTTTAAAAAAAAAAAAAAAATTATGTATTAGGACTGAGTTATGTCAACTTTGTACACCTTAAACTAATATAAGCTAACCTTACTCAACTTTCAACCTATAACGTGTGTTTTATAATGATGGTTCTTTATCATTAAGCTAAAATTTTAATTAGTTTTTGGTGTAAGTGAAGATCGAACTCTAAATTTTTTATTCAATAATAAGAGATTTTACCGATTGACCTAACTGAAATCCACTATTTATTAAAAATTAAAACATCTCTATCATTAATTCTATTTACAAGAAAACTAGATTTTTATAACAAAGTACATGCACACTGCTTTCTCTCTATTTTTAAAAAAAAAAGGTTTGGAATGGAATTCCTCATATTTAAAAAGTTTGGGATTGGAAAGAGGCTAATCCATCCCAAACCTAACCAATTACCACTCTTATGCACATATGAAGTTGAATTAGTGGAACCATATATATGTTTTCTTTCCAGACTCCCACTCTTTTGCACAAGATGATTGGAGTGCATTATTTTGGAATTTTACAGAGCAATTAGCATTAATAATATGTTGAATTAAAGAAAATATTATAATAATCTAATTCAAATTGAATAATAAAAATTACTTTGAATTAACTTGGCAAAAGCATATGTAAATTCGAATTTTTATCAATACTTCTGGTAATAAGTAGCATAAGGCTGCAGCATTTTCTTCTTAGCTAAACATTTCTATAAGCAGTCAATTACTTGGTCTTTGAATCATGGTTCAACTTGGACTTCTATGCTTTGGGGATTCTGCTCTCTAGCGGGTGAATTGTTTTTCAATTTTGAGTAATGTCAAAATTATTCATATGCACTTATTCACTATTTAATTTCAAATGATTTTGTTTTGTATGCATCTAACCCGACCGACCCACTTATATTTAATATATATTAAATTTATTTATTTTTTTACCCCTCTTCTCAAATAAAATCCAAATCTTTAGTTCTCCTCTTATAATTTGTGTTGATTTGGTGTTATATTCAGTAGTATTTAGTTATAAATTTGCTCTTATTTGTAATGGTAGTGTTCTAATTCTCAATTTAATGTTAATAATAGCAATTAAAAAAAAATATATATATATATATATATATATATGTCCAAACCATGGGTCCAACCTGATCCACATGGGTTCGGTTGGATCTCTGTAAGGGATTGAATTAGGTTGAATTTTTATAACCCACCATGATGGATTAAATTGAAAAAATCCTTCAATCCAACCCATACACACCACTAGCCACTAGTAAATACTAATGGAAAATAGAATAGAACAGACATACAAAATCTTCTTCAAAAATGTTTTAGCTGAGAGCCTAATAACAACCAATTTATTTATTAAAGAAAACGACAACAATTTAGAACTAAATTTGTTAGACTATTGGCCAAAAGAAGAAAAAAAAAAAAGGAAGTTATTGTTAGCACTAAAGTAGAGAAAAAAAAACTACCTTTCGTCGTTCTCTTGCGATGGGCTAAGATAACTCATACCTAAAGCTTGTCGATGATCCAACCTCCAAAACAAAGAACCAATCTCTGAACTATGCTTACACAACCCAACGAGCTTTACAAAAAAAAAAGTATGAATTTTGATCCCTGGAGAAGTGTAAAACAGAGATTAGACAATACTAGCAAATTTTTCATTATTTCAAAGTGCAACAATACTAATGAAAAACAAGGCTATTGACCTAATTGTTCAAAAATATAATAAAAGTAAACAACAAGTACTTATAAATTTTTTTTTTGGAGTTATAAAATACTATCACGAAATATATATCTCCTTAGTGGTTAGTTGAAAATATGATAAAGTTGGCTTGGTTGAGACTGCGTGGTCTATTGGTCTGGTATTGACCTTAGCATACCCTCTCGTTCTTTCTTGGGTTAACGGAACGAATACTTGTTCAAGGAAAAAAAAAAAAAAAAAAAGGTAACCCCTTATTGAGAAAGAGAATGCGTAATTGAACCTGATCACAAACTCAAGTAGCTTGCATTTTACAAGGCGGAACAAGAGGGAAGGGAATCTGGACAAACCAAAGAGTTCCAGAAATTGGCTTTCTTATAGAATTTTAAGAGCATGCGAAGGTGCAGAAACAGCTGCAAGTAATAAATACGAGTAACTCCTGTCAACATGATCTTAATTGGTGAGTAATATGAACCATTCACACTGGTCAACCCCTCAAGTCTTCCTGTGTGTTGTCTTTTTCACCAACCAATAAAATATGGGTGGAAAGGGATGGAGCAAGCAGGGTTTTAATGGAGGGGGCCAACGTCTAAATTTTCAATTTTAATGAAAATACAAATGAGTTTTTATTTAATATTAACAAAATATCATAAAATGAAAATATACAAAATAATTGTTTTTTTTTTTATACAAAATATTTAGTTACTATTATATATCAGATTTGCAACTATATATACGTATATCTCTTACGGGCTTTACAACCAACTTGGCAACTTTAATGAATTAATGAATTATTAAAGACAAGCAGATAACTAGTTATCACAAGTTTTGCATGGATAAACATATTTAAGGCAATAAATAATCAACACACCCACACAGACACAGGCAATAAATAAATGCAACTATTGTCATGCTCATAATCAGAACTGGAAAGCGATGGACCGAGGATTTCAATTGAATTGAGGGGACCAATGTATGAATTTTCTATTTTTAGTGAAGATCCTAGTTAGCACTCATTTAGTAGTATTAACAATAGAAAATGAAAAGTGTTTAAGGGTCTATCTAATCATGTGAATTGCACATTACCTTTGGACATATGTTGTTTTGTTAAGCTTACTATGACTTAGTCAAGCTTGTCATAAATAAGACAAGTAGATGAAAATACATAAGACAAACAGATGAAAATTAGTAGCCACACTCAATGAAATACATAAGACAAATAGATGAAAATAATTGAAGTTTTAAGTTATTTAGTTAAAAGTAATGATCCCAACTAATAATGCTCAGGATTATCAACAAGAGAATCATCCAAAATTGTAGTGTTAGAAGACCTGAAGAGCGGAATACCTACGAAGTGTACTGATGTAGTGCAGGCCAAAAACCCTCCAAAGGTTAAATAAGAAACTCACAACAATCTCTAGAAACTTTAAAAGTATGAGTATGAAATTATGCACACATACCTTAGAATGGAGGTGCTTTGGTGATTATGTAGTAGTTTAGGGTGACCACCTTCCCAAGAAGGTAGGAATGTAGGCACTAGTATAATGGAGAGACTGGAGTTAGTGGCACCAAGATCTTTAGGTTTAACTTCTCATACTTAGTGGGTATGGATCTGTAGGAAGACCTTCTGATGTGGTGTGTGTAATAGTTTCCATACGTGGATAAGTGTGGAATGGGATTACTTATATCATCTCAAGAAGTGAACTGTTTTCACTTGTCCGTCCATATGGGCATTCAACTAGTGAAGATGGCTGAACGACTCACTTTAGTGAATAGTCCTTGTGCTGGTTTAGCTGGCTACTTAGCGGTATGCCCCTATCACTAATTGAAATGTTCCCTATCACTAACCCACCCATTGACAATCATTAATAATAAATTACTTAATTTTAGATATGTTTTCTTATATGCAGTATATTATGTTTTCTAATTAAATTCAAACGTATGTCTATGTTGATCAATGAAACACAAAAATATTATTTTTTTCAAGAAAAATTAAATTTAATCTAATTATTTGATTGAATTTAATTAAAGGACCTAATTTATGGCACCTAAGAAACTTTTTTTTTTTTTTAATTATTGTTGATGATGCCAAAAATCATCAGTAAGTTGGATGGCCCTCACATGCCCTAGACAAAACCTGGGAAACAAAGGAGAAGAAGACCTTACAGAGAGTACCGGTGTAATACATGCCAAATACCCTTCGAATGTTAAGTTAGAGAACTTTTTCATAACTCTAGAGTGTCAAAACTGGGGTAAATTATACGTACCTTGATTTGTGAGAGTTTTGGGGTTTTATAGTAGTGTAGAGTCAACCTTAATTTCTTGTGAAGAGGGTATTTTCTTGTAGGGAAGATCCTCATTAATGCTCGTATCGTCAAGGGATCCTTTCCTTGTATGAATTCTTGTGATTATGGTTGAACGTAGAATGCAAGGCATTTCCTTTTTAGGATTCTTGGAGACTACTCAGTACCACGTAGCTTCAACAATCCGCCTCCTTTGAATCCTTTTCTGTCACGATCTGCTCTAAGAATTCTGTCCATTCAGGACATGACTCCGTCTGTCACTTCTTTGGCTATTAGGCAGTCCAGACTGTCTCCTTTGCTAACACCGTCACTACATTTTTTTTCTTTGTGAAGGGGATCCGTATGCTTTGTGATTCATCCCTATCACTTATATTTGGGATGTCTTAATACATCTCATAAAAATGGTTTATTTTAATAACTTTTTTTTTTTTTTGGAAGAGGGGGTGGGGGGGGGGGGGCGCTAATTGTTGTTGTTTGCGCAAATTATTGTTTTTTATTGTTTGAGCCTTTTTTTTTTTTTTTTTTTTTTTAAAGGGGCCTGGGATTATATTAAGAGGGCTAAGAAGAATTTTCTTGAATCAAAATTATAAAATCTCATAAAATTATATACTATATTTAAAAATTAAAAAAAAAAATTCTAAGGGGCCCCAGGCCATGCATGGACCTCCTTGGTTGAACCGTCCATGTTTTTCGATTAATTCACATAATTATATTGTTGAAATTTGAAATACAAATGTGACATATATATATATATATATATATATATGATCGTTTGGCTTGCTTGACATATATAAGTCGATCTTTCTCGCTATTAATATCGTCTTCATCACCAACCAATAGGAATTCCTTTTTTTTTTTTTTCTTTTTTCTTCTTAGAAATTATAAGGCCTTTAAGCTTAACGGATAAGAATTCAATTTGTTTGTATTATTTATTAGGGGTGGGCCAGGAAGGAAGACTCCTCCAAGAAGACTCCGCAGTCTACTCAACCACTTACATGTAACAAACGGGAGAAATCAAAATCAAAATCAGCAATCTTTTATGTTTTCTATTTAGTTTTTTTGTTTTGTTTTGTTTTATATAATTCAATAGTTGGACGCTTCTTTAGAAATTATCAAAAAATGTCAATTGATGAGTTACAAAACTCTTAATAAAAATTAGTGATCTTTAAATATATTTTTTTTTTACGATTTATTAAGATAATAAATTATATTTTAAAGCACTATCACCTTTAAATAAACTCATTCTTGACATAGTTTTCAATATACATTATACACCACAAGTCTCAATATATCACATCAATGATTATAAAATAGAAAAATTATCACCAAAACTTATTGAATATATAAAAAAAAAAAAAAAAAAAAAAATCAAGTTCGCAACTTCCTAACAAAACATTTGGCAAAAATGAATAAATAAGTCCACTTTGTAATTTATTAATAATTCAAACTACAGGCTAAATAACCTAATTTTTTTTAATGGAAATAACCTAAAAATTATATTTATGTCTAATCAATGTTGTCATCTACCATAAATTAATATATGTACGATTGTTGGTAAAGTTACTAAATGAATAAGACAGCATTAATTGTTGGCCAGTCACCACTTAATGTATGTATGGTAGATTGGTATTTAAACGTTTGGCGTAATTATTGGTTCTCTCGTAGCATTATAAATGTGTATTTTTTTTTTCTCACATATCTATGAGTTTTATTAATTAAATTTATGATAGGATCCATAATTTATGTGAGATGAGAAAGTACATATTTATAATACTTTCAGAGTATTCAATAATTTTCCAAATATTAGAACATTAACTGATAATATAGTCAGGTTATTAAAGGGTTTTTGTTGGACTAGAACGAAAGAGATAAATAGGAATTTTACAGATTACCTAATACTAACAGTTATTAAACTTAGGTTTCAGTTAGTTTAATTGATAAAGTTGTTGTATAAGAAATTTGAGATTCAATTTTTGTCTATATCAAAATTTAATTGGTGTTTTAGTTGATGATAAAAAGTTATCGTTAGGAATAGACGATATATATTAAAACTCTCTTTTATTAAATAAAAAAAAAAAAAAACTATTAAACTATCTGACGGGTCCAAAGTAACATGTTTCAGAAAATTGCACGGAAATTTGTGGCATGTGGATATAGAGTATATAAGAGAGTAATAACATTCTCAGCAGAAAAAAGAGACTAATAACAAAGTTTATTCCTTTTACTTTCTTCGAGAATATTAAAATCAGCAGTGATATTTACACATTGTATATAAGAAACATGCAGTTGAAATCATGTTTTGAAGGCAGAATATTTAGTAAAAATTGTGAAATTGTGTTTAGGGTATATAGTTGTATACAACTTTGCATATACAACAATAATTAGTGTATTAGAATTGATTATGACAAAGTTCATCACCAAGATTTATTGTTATTTGAGATTATACATATGATGACAAATGACATACTTTGCCAGGGAATTGGAGGAAAAAATATGGTTGTAGATTGACTAATGTGACAAAATAATTAGTTTACAGTTCGGAGAGCCATTAATACGCATTGATGAAGGCAAATTGGTAAAATGCTAAATTTACCAACCAAATATAACAAAATGCTCCTGCATCAATGGAGGAAAAGCCAAATTTTTTTGCTATTGAGCTACAGTGCATAGCCATCTTTGCGTGTGCATTGTAGCTCAAATGCTAAACAAAAAAACAATGTTATATTAGGTCCTCCACTATGCACAACCATCTTTGTGTTGTTTATATAATTTTATTGTGCTGAATGCTAAAATAAACTACTAATGTTGGGTGTTTTGTAAAGTGAGGTAGTTAAATAGATAAAGTAGCTTTTTGTGGTACTAAATTGCTAATTTTTTGCTGCCACCAACGCCGATACCCTAATGGACCATTATAAGAAGCTGTATGCTAACTTGACTAAAGTTACACCCTTTTAGAACAGTATTTTCTCACTAACAATAGGCAAAATACTACTTCCCATATTAGTATCAATAATGTAGAGTTATTAGTGGAGATTGTATTATGGAATAGTGGTGAGGTCAAAAGTTGTCTTGAGAATGATAAAATCTATAACTGACATACATATATCATCATATACCCACATGCATACAGATTTTTAAACATTGTCTAAAAGTAGGTCAAAACAAATATTTACCCCTAATTTAAAAATTATGTAGTAAAATACCTCTACTTTGAAACTATTTAGCAAAATGCTCATGTTTTTGGAACCCAATTTTAATAAAATCGAGTTCTTGGTGGAGCTCGACATTAACAATGTCGAGTTTTACTTAAAAATATACATAGAACATTTTGAGGATATCAAATTTTACACATAACTCGATTTTGTTAAAACTGAGTTTCAAAACATGGACATTTCGCTAAATAGTTTTAAATAGTTTTATAATTTTGATTCAAGAAATAACGGATAAGAATTCAATTTGCTATATAGTTTTTAAATTAGAGGTAAATACTCATTTCTACCTATATTCTACCCATGAATAGCTTTTATACTAAATTTAGGGCTAAAATGGGTATTTACCCCTTAATTCAATTTTGTCCAAAATAGAGGCATTTTGCTAAATAGTCTCAAAATATGGACATTTTACTAGATAGTTTTCAAATTAAGGGTAAATACCTATTTACTGCCTAAAAGCATAACACATATACATATTATATGTGTAACACTTAAGTCTAATTTGGACAATAAAATACTGCTTATGTGAATACTGGTATTTTTCATGTTAAGAAACTATACAATGACAACACGTTCATTATATTGTATTTATTTGCTATGTTACCACCACCTAGTTGGTAGTTCTTGGGGAGAGGGGGAGGGTGTGGGTTCGAGCAGAGGAGATAGCATATATAGTATGTAATATTTGCTAACCATTTTAGAAATAAAATATTTGCTATGTTTTCTATAATTGAACAAGTTGTACTGTATTTTTTTTTCATTGTTAAAATTCCACCTATAATTTTCATGCAATAATTTTTAGTAATTACATAAATCAACTTATAATGGTTTTTTTTACATTTTTTTCTTGAATTAAAAATTTTGTTTCTTTATTTTTCTATCTTTGTATTTTTTTCTTATGATTCTCTCTCTCTCTCTCTCTCTAGATATAGATATAAATCAAATTATAATTTTTAGTAATTACATAAATAAACTTATATTGGTTTTTTTGTATATTTTTCTCTTGAATTAAAAATTTTTTTTCTTTATTTTTCTATCTTCAGTATTTTTTTTCTTATAACTCTCTCTCTCTCTCTCTCTCTCTCTCTCTATATATATATATATATATATACATATATATATATATATATATATAGATATAAATCAAATTATATTGTTTAGTAATATATATAAGATAAGAAACCATTACATATTTTAGAAATATATAGTTTAAAAAGTGTAAACTAATATTATGTATAATTTGAACTTTTCTAAAAAAATGTATAATAAAAACCGTATAATTGTGATTGTTTTTAATTGTACCTGTGCATAAGCACAGAGCTACACACTAGTATAATTGAAAGAGATACACCAGAAAAGAATGACAAACAAATAAAATATATGGGTGGAATTATTTCCAAGTATTTTTAAATTTATTCACATAATTATTGTTGAAATACAAATGTTGACATTTAATGACAATTTGCTTGTCATATTTGATGCTAACGTTAATACCTAATAAATATACTTGACTTTATTATTAGGAAGGGATCAGAACAATTTTTTGCTTTTTAATAAAAGAACATAGGCAGAAAACGACACCCCTCTTGCCCCAATATCAAAGTCTTCTCCATTTCTAAATTTAATATAAAATTATACAAAGTTTAGCTATAAAATTGGTTATAGTCAGGTTACAACCTTACTCAATATCTTTTTATTAAAAGTGAATTTTGAAAAATCTATTATTGGATTACATCTTCTTCTTATATCATTCACGCTAGCAAAATTTTTAGAAAATTAAAAATTAATAGCTATATTATCAATAAATTGTTTAAATTGCAAGTTTTTGTATTTTAAAATTATGCATAAAATATAACTTTTTAGATCATATAGTAAATAATGTCCAGTTGACACAAAATTTGACATGTGTATTAAGAACGTAAAGAACATATAATTCAACAGTTAGATTTTCAAAATATGTGGTAATTTTTATTTTATTGAGTAGGGTTATAGTCTTAGACTACAACCAATTTTGTAAATATATTTTGTCTTTCAAAATTTATCATCATGCCTCTTCGAACCCCTTTTACCCCAACATTAGACCTTGTCCTCTTTTCATTTCTTCCGAAATTATAAATAGTTTTTATAATAAATATGTTATATTTTCATCCTAAAAATCAATTAATCCTAAAAATTTATATAAAAAAAAAAATGATTTAGGCTAACTGGTGCGGGATGCGGAAGTGTCAAGAAGTTGAATATGTCTACTCCTAAAAAAACATGAAACAAAACAAGTTTGCCTCTGAAAATAATCTAGAATCCACGAGGGTTCCTTGAATCCACGAAGATCCTTGAATCCCCAGGGAAAAAGGGTTCTAGAATCCATTAGAGAACAATAGATAAAAGTTTGAATTTTTATTAATATCAATAATACAAAAAGACGTTTACAGACTTAAGGGCATATTTAAGAACTTTGTAAAACTAAACAGACAATAAAATATATTCTAAAATAATTCCTAATTAATACCTAACCATAACAAGAGCTAAATTTGACCTAAAAGGCATTATAAACACCTAAAAACAAGGAAATAATTGTTAGGACATATGTGGAACACGTTATGAACATATGTCTTTTAGAATTGGCTAATATTTTGATAAAATGTACTTTACTAGTAATTGGGTAGATATAGGATGTGTTTAATACTTTAAGGAACAGGCGTTCAAGTTCAAGTATTGAAGCCATGCAAATCTGTTCAAGAATCAAGTGAAGAGGTGTTATTCTTTAAAGATCGACAGATAGCTCAACAGATGTATCTATCGAGATTTAAAAGGTGAAGCTCGATAGATAAGCTCGACAGCTGTATCTATCAAAAATTATGAAAATCAGTTTTCCAAATCAGTTTTTCACGCATATCCATAGATTTTTAATGGATTTTTTTTAATACTTTTTTCAAAGAAAAGAATCTAATTTTTTTTTTTTTAAAGAATTGAAAAATTCAAAACTTATTTAATTTATTTAAGGCCAAAACTGAATAAATTTTTTTATTAAGGTTTTAAATAGTTCTTTCTTTTTCTATCTTTTAATAATCAAAATGTCCAACGTTTAATTTGAAAAAAAAAAATCAAAGTTACCAGGCTAAATATTTTTGGTGCTTTAGGTTTTATAAAACTAAAATAAAACAAAATATGCATAAAATAAATTAATTACAAAAAGAAAATAAAAGGGAAAACTATATAACACCTATTATGTGCAATAAAGAAAAAGAAAGAAAGAAAGAAAGAAAAGAAAGTCAGAATCTGAGTTCTATCTAGAAACATGTATGCATTTGGGTTTCAACAACCTAGGTGGGGGCCCGGGTCCAAATTTTATTATATATATATATAGTTATAATTTATTTATATTTATACTATTATTTAAGGGTTGCACTTGTTTGGATTGGATTTTTTTTTTTTTTTGTTCCAAAATACTCCTACAGCCTATGTTTAACTAGGGGCAAAACTAAAGAACAATTTAGTAAGAATACATTTCTAACTCCTCCTAAAACATTGCCTACAAAACAGGATCACTTTTCTGTTGGTTTTTAAATTGTTTTATCCACGTAAAGGACAATCTGATTAAATAACCACAACAAAGCGATTAACCGAAAACCCAACGCTTATTATCCAACTTCCATATTAAATTCATTTTCGATTTTGACAATTGTGGAAAACTTTGAAGCGTGAAGAGGGGTATTGCTCAGGACAGGAGGTATGTATTTTCACTAAATTTAAGTAATATTTAAATTTTACACTAATATTTACACGTAATGTGTATCCTCTCTTTGATAATTTCTATTTTTTCTTGATTAGGATTGCTTTTGGTTTTCTGAAAGTGCTACATTCACAGTAGAATTAGATAAAGGATGCCCAAATTCAAAACCCATTCTGAAATGAATATGAAGTATCTCAGCTTTACCAATGGCCTGTGTGCAACACCAAATCATAGCCACATTGTTTTGGTGTTCCAAGTAGGATTAGGAGACGAAGGGATTGACCAGCGGTAGTAGTTTGAGTAGCAACAGCGACATCAACACTAAAGAAAACTTGCAGTACCGGGCAGTGAGTACTAGTGAGTGGTTTGAAGGTGCAGGTCACACTTCTTATTCGTGTACCATTACTCAGCAAAAACAAAAATATTTGTGTACCATTCAATTTTATCTTTTGTAATGCTATATAATTAGTATTATATATTCAGTACTTTATTTTTCTTTTTTCTTTATGTTTGGTTGAGGTTGTTCATAGTTCTTAAATTCTAAATACTTATTACTTTGGTGGTTTTTTTGGGATAAACTATTACCTTTGTAAATAATAATAATAATTATTATCTTTTTTGGTAGAACAAATAATTATTTCCTTTTTGTTTACGTTTTTCTTTATGCATGTGGTTTGAATTTATGTTTGGTTAATTTTTTTTTTAGGCATGTTCAGCGTTCTGTGGTGATTGATGAAATCTTGGGGAAATTGTCGTTTGAAAATATTTTGATGACTAGACAGGAAATTGGAGTAGTGGATTTCAAAAAATTATGAGCAGTGCTCATTTGAATGGGCAATTGTAGTATCTTTTTTCACTACAGGATGCATTACAAAGGCCGGAAATGGTGTTGAATGGTCTTCATAGGATTCTTTTGCATTTGTCTCTAATATAGCAAGCCGAATCACAGAGGTGTTACTGATGTAATTGATAATGCCTTAAAATGTATACTTGTTATATGTTTATGTGGGCGTTATCTCCTTATTACTATGCTTAATTTGTATAATTAAGCCATGATTTGCATTAGTCTCTATTGTTTATCTTTACATAATTTCTTGAATAAGATGCTATTCATTGTGTGTAATTTTCTACTTTCAGGAAATCATGTGAGAAAGATGAGTTTACAGGAATTTGTGAGAGAATGGAGGCCAAACTAGAATTAAAGTGGAGCTAAAGGACCATGCTTAAATGTCTAAGGAGGTGCAGCTGGAGTGCTAGGATTGATTGCCATGATTGGAAACTTCAAATAAGGAAAGAAATCAAAGAGGCAGAATCTGAAAAGGAAAAAATCTTATTTGAGCACTGATAAGTATTTTGGGTGTATCTCTCTCCTCAAAAATCCAATTGACACAAGGGTAGATTGGTTGGAACTGGGACTTAAATATCTACAACTTTCCAGTTTTGAGGTTTTCAAAATTCTCAATTTTTGAAGGCCGAAATTAACTCACAAGTTATTGCTGTAAACCTGGACGGAAATTAAAATAGTATAAGTTTTATTTTTCTTTGGACACTTAGACATTAGGGTTTTGAAGGGAGGCTGGTAGAACGAATTTTGGTGGAGAAAACCTTGTATTTTTCTTTCTCTAATGGCAACCTAAACTCTTGGCTAGGGTTAGGGGTTATGTTTCTTCTATAAGGTATGAATATTCAATGTGATTCTTTCTAGGATTTTATCAATAACATATTTGATTGTTCAATTAGATTTCTTTTGCTGTATTAGTTCTTCTATGCTTTCAATAAGTTCAATCATGTTTTTCTTATTATTTAGATGAATTTCTAATAGTTTCAAATAGAAATCAGGTTTTAAAGTGAATGGGTTTTTCTGAAAACTTTTCTAACCGCATTATCAATCGGGGTTATCATGCGTTCTTGAATTGTCTCAGTTCAACCGAATCATAAGTGTTTAATTGTATAAGAACAATCAATTATGAAATAGATATTTTCCTAAATCACAAAGAATTTCATATCGATATAGGGAAACACCCCGATGCCCTAGCATTTACATTATTGATTTAAATCAGTTTTTATTATTATTCTTGTTAACAATCAACAAACAAAAGTATTTTTCTTCTTCACCCAAATTGTTATTTGATTATATTGTCTTTGAATTTACCCTGCTCCTTGTGGTTTGACCTCGGTACTCCGAGAATTATATTGCTACGATCTCCTGCACTTGGGAGTAAGCAAGCAGTAATCTAAACTTGAGAAGCTATATTTTCTTGCTAAAAAATAGGATGGGAAAATTTTACTTTAGTTTCAGACCTGACCACAGATTGGTTACGGGGTTTGTTCAACACTCGTTAGCCAGCCACATTCTTTTTTTCTCAACCGTTGCCTTCTCCACAATAGGGGCAATTACAACTGGCTCTTTGGCCTTCACAAACTTCACTTCTTTAGAGATATTCACAGCTGAACTACTTTCTCCTGTGTATCCTAATCCGGTTTTGTCGGAGAAGGGTTTTGATGAGAGAGGACATCATCAAGCTTCTTTGTGGATACTCGCTCTACCTTGGCATTTGCTTGAACCACCTCAAGCTCAAGGAATTTCACCTTGGTGTAAGCTTCAGTTAGCTCACCATTTAGCATCTCAATCTCACACTTGGCCTCCTTATATCTTACTAGGAGACTTCTATAGTCCTTCTCTGCTTTCTTCATCTTCTTTACAGCCGCCTTGGCCACCCTTGTGTATTCTCCTGATTTTTCAAGAAGAGAATTGTAGTTCTCTTTAAGACCTGCTATACATTCAACTTCTTCAGTATCCGATTCTTCTACAATTCCCATGGATTCCTCATCACTATGCTCCCCAAGTTCTTGCACAAGCAAATTCAAGTTCTTTGAAGACTCAACATGAGCAATAGTCATAAATGTTAAGAAATTCCCTTCTTCATCACAGCTATCCTTCGAATCAGAGGTAGAAGAATCTGAGTCATTGAGAGTGGTGGCATACGCCTTGCCCTTCGATTTTAAATAATTAGGACATTCCTTTTTGAAATGGCCATGCCCATTACACTCAAAACAAGTGACTCCTTGAGTAGATTAGGACTCCTTCCCTTCTCTCCTTTTGCAGTCGTTCTTCTCCTTTCCGGAACTCATGAATTTCCCTTTATCACCAAATTTCCCACTGTTCTTGAATTTTAGAAATTTTCAGAAATTCTTTGCAAGGTAGGCAACATCATTTTCGACTACATCCTCATCCAATAGGCCATAAGCTTCTAACCTTTCATTTATCATCTTAAGAGCAAATGATTTGCTCTTTCTTTGATTTGACAATGAAAGCTCATATGTTTGGAGAGAACCAATAAGCTCTTGGACTTTGCTTCCATCAAGGTCCTTGCTCTCCTCAATTGTAGTCACCTTTGTACGAAAGCTCTCCGGCAATGAACGAAGAATTTTTTGTACAACTTTCGAGTCCTCTATTTTCTCTCCTAAGTTAAACTTGCTGATGACCACTTCATTTAGCTTGCTATAGAAAGAGTCAAAAGACTCATCCTCACTCATTCTCAGCTCCTCAAACCGAGTGGTCAGCATCTGCAACTTGGTGTCTTTAACTTTCTTCGTTCCCTCGTACGTGGTCTCTAATATCTACCACGCCTCCTTGGCAATGGTAATGTGAGAAATCCGATGGAACTCATCTGGAGACACACCACAAAAAATAGCGTTAAGTGCTTTGCTATTAGCGTTTAACGCCGTGAGGGCTGCCTTATCCCATGTGGATTTGGCTACCTCCGGCCTTGTCCAACCTATTTGAATTGCATCCTAAACAACCTTATCTATTGAACACAAAAATGCTCTCATCCACACCTTCCAAAAGGCATAGTTGCCACCATCAAAATATGGTGGAGCATTTAAAGATTGAGACCGGTCCATCTCAAAAAGGAGTCAAGGATCACACTAGGGTAATTAAACCACATTAAGTGTACCCACTCAGATACCAATTGAATGTTCAAAATGTGTGTAAAACACCCTTGAACGTTTAGACCCCCAAATAACAAATTACCAATTCAAGATTATCAACATACAATGTACGTGTAGAAAATGTAAATAAGCTTAACACAAAATTGATAAACAATCTAAACCAAATAAAATCACATCCACAGCAGAAACTAATGGCAAAGATTAAGGGAAGAGAGATGCAAACATAAAGACAACACAGCGATGTGTTATCGAAGAGGAAACCGAAACTCTCGGCGTAAAACCTCTCCATCGCCCTTCAAGTGGTAAATAATCCATTAAAGAATGTAGTTGTGATACATGAACATCAGAAAACCCTCCAATCCTAATCCACCTAGTGTACCTAAGCCCTTCAAGCTTCTTGCTCCAACGAGGTTGTGCCGAACCTTTGTCTTTTTTAGCTTACCAGATTTTGCTATAACCTATAGCATCAACCAATATCAGTTGGTCCCTTCCTAACTGCTTCCCAAGCAACAAATAGCCTTCTCACGGATATGGGTATGGTGAGAAAAGGTTTTGACTAATGTACCTCTCAAGACTGTAACAATGGAGAGGATGAGAGTTGAGGAATTTGAAGAGTCACTATGTAAAGATTGTGGATGAGTCAATCTTGTTTTTCTCTAAGGTTTTTCTCTCAAAATTCTCTCTAGAAGCTATCTATATTTCGTGGGTATAAGGGGTATTTATATTGGAGTGAGAAAGGAATGCGAAGAGTCAGTTTTTCTATAACAGAGTGAACTGGCAACTTGGCCTCGCGACTTGATTGAGTCGCGAGTCCAAGCTGCAAGCTAACTAAATGGACAGACTGGACTTTTTGTCATGTAGTGCTACAGCTAGCATGACGGTTCAACTTCTCTGCATGTTTCGCTCGTGTGCAACTTCAGGCGGTTTGCAAGCCGCGAACCACCCGCGAGATCTAGCCATGAATCCCTACTTTACTGCACAATCTTGAGCAATTCTGCACACTCCCTCACACACTACCCTTACTGTATGTCCCGTTATATTCTAAAAGAAGACTAATTATTATTGCTAAAGAAAAAAAGGAAAAAAAAAAAAAAACTCTAAATAAAGTTAGATCTATATGTGGAAGTCTATTTAGTAAGCTTGACAATGTCATAGTGCTCAATGCATATAGACACCGATCACAAACTTGATAAAACAATAAAAATTTGCGGGCCACTCAATGAAATACATAAGAAAAATAGATGAAAATGACTGAAGTTTTAAGTTATTTAGTTAGAAGTAATGATCCCAACTAATGATGCTCTGGATCATCAACAAGAGAATTGTCCAAATTCGTAGTGTTAGAAGACTTGAAGAGCAGAATACCTACGGAGTGCACTAGTGTAGTACCGGCTAAAACCCTTCCAAAGGTTAAGTCAAAAACTCACAACAATCTCCAGGAACTATAAAAGTATAAGTACGAAATTATGCACACATACCTTGAAATGGAGGTGCCTTGGTATTTATGTAGTAGTTTAGGGTGACCACGTTCCCAAGAAGGTAGGAATGTAGGCACTAGTATAATGGAGGAAGTGGAGTTAGTGGCACTGAGATCTTTGGGTTTAACTTCTCATACTTAAAGCGTATGGATCTGTAGGAGAACCTTTTGGTGTGGTGTGTAATAGTTTCTATGTGTGGGTAAGTGTGGAATAGGGGTACGTATATCACCTCGAGGAGTGAACTGTTCTCACTTGTTAATCCATGTGGGTGTTCGACTATTCTAGATGGCTGGATGTCTCACTTCAGTGAATAGTCCTTGTGGTGATTTCAATGGCTACTCAGCAGTATGTCAGATTGGTCTAAGTGTTTGATGGATTAGGTTTCATTGTTGGACAGGTCCAATTGTAATGTTCCTTGTCACTATCCCGCCCACCGACAATCATTAATAATAAATTAGTTAATTTTATATATAGTTTCTTATATGCAGTATATTAAGTTTTTTTTTAATTAAATTCAAATGTATGTCTACATTGATCAATGAAAACAAAAATATTTTTTTCAAGGAACATTCAATTAAATTAAATTATCTGTTTGAATTTAATTGAAGAACCTAATATACACCACCTAAGAAACTATTTCTAAGTTTTGTCCTTATAAATTTACAAAGATCTCATTATGACATTAACTAATTGTGTTTAGTTTCTGTTAGGACATATGTGAGAATTGTTAGAGACATATGTTATGTAAATTGGCTAATCTTTTGATAAAACGCACTTTACTTGTAATTGGGTAGATCTAAGATGGGTTTAATACTTCAAGAAACAAGTGTTCAAGTTTAGTATTGAAGTCATGCAAGTCTGACCAAAAAACAAGTGAAGAAGTGTTGTTCATTAAAGCTGGATAGATATCTTGACAGAACCCTTTCTATCAAGGTTTAGTGTTGAAGCTCGACAGAAGCTAAATTTGTTGAGAATTATAAAATTAGAATTTCTAGATCTGATTTCATGCATATCCATGAGTATTTGTTTAGGATTTCTCTTCTCACAACCCTAGACATATATAAGGATTATTTTAAGGGCCGTCTCAAGTGATGCAAAGTCATTGTGCATGCAAATTGTGACAGGAGACATTTTGCCCCAGTTCATCATATTCTCTCTAGAAGCTATTGTGTCTTTACGCCAAGAGTTTTGTGACCAAGGAGCTTCTTGATCTTCATTGTTGGATGAACTGAAGAACTTTGTAGCCAACATCTTCCTTAAGTTGGTGTATTAGTCACGTACTGGGATCCGTGCATCATTGGTTAATCACATACTGGGAGTCGCGCATTGAATGAAGAGATTGCCGCTACATCACAAGTCCAATTGGGTATTGGGGTAGGGGTTCAACTGTAGGTTGGTATTAGGTACTATGATTCTTTTTACTTGTAACCGCTTGTTTTGATAATAGTGGATTCTCGGGAGTGGTGACCTTAAATTCATCCGGTGGAGTTTTGCCTAGGTGGTTTTCCCCATTTGTAAACAAATCTCCTGTATCAAATTTATTTTTCGCTGTATTTAACTTAGTTGGTGATTTGTTTATGCTACCACGCTTATTGCATGTTAAATCGACTTAATTAATTAACTTGGATAATTAATTAATTAATTTGCAAAAGGGGTCAATACATTTTTGGCTGATCAAGTGGTATCAGAGCAGGCATACTCTAATTAGGTTTAATCTTTGCTGTGTGATCCATTGACCCCTGTTTATCATGGATAGAGGACAATCTCTTATTATTATACCTCATTTATTTGATGGCACTAACTATGCATATTGGAAAGTATGCATGAGAGCTTTTTTGCAGTCTTTAGATGAGAAGGTGTGGCAAGTTGTGGAGATTGGCTGGACTAAGCCAAAGGAAGCGCCGGTTAATTACGATGACGCCAAGATCAAAGCGCCAAACTTCAATAGCAGAGCATTGAATGCTCTATTCAGTGCGGTCACCAATGAGGAGTTCAAGAAGATATCCTTAATTGAAACTGCTAAGGAAGCATGCCTATCCTCCAGACAACCTATGAAGGGACTAAGGCTATCAAGGATTCAAAACTTCAAAGGCTTACTACGAGCTTTGAAGAGATTAAGATGGAGGAGGATGAATCGTTTGACGAGTTCTATGCCAAGCTGAAGGACATAGTTAACTTAGCCTTTAATCTTAGGGAAACTATTCCCGAACCTAAGGTTGTAAGAAAGGTGCTAAGGTCTCTACCTGAGAGATTTCATGCCAAGATCACCACCATTGAAGAATCAAAGAATATTGACTCTATTCCTTTGACGAAGCTAGTTGGCAACTTGCAAACCTATGAATTGGGTTTGACTAGAATCGGGAAAGGAAGCAAAAGTAAAAGCATGGAGCTAAAGGCCAAAAGTAATGAGACAAATGAGTCTTCTGATGATGAAGATTCTAAGATGAAATCCTACATCACTAGGCAATTCAAGAAGTTCATGAAGAATATCAATGCAAAAGGATTTGATAAGGACGGTAAGCAATCCAGTTCGTCTCAGTTTAAAAGCCAAGACTGAGGAAAGAAGGATGCTAAGGATGATGGTTAGTACATTATTCCCTCCAGACCAAAGTGCTTTGGATGTCAAGGTTTTGGACACATGAAACAAGAATATCCAACATATCTCAAGACAATTGGGAAAAGTAAGGTTCTTGCTGCTACCTTGATTGACACTGAGCCTGAGGATGAGTCAGATGACAATGATGATGAGAGAATCTTGAATACCTTCACTACCACAGTGGATCCTATTAAGGGATCGGAGAAGAAGTAGATGAAGAAGAGGACTTGGTGGAATCTAAGTTTGAGAAAATGGACGATCAAGATGACATCTATACAGCCTATGCAAAATTGTACAAGGTTTCTGAGAAGTATAAGAAACTGTATAGGCTGGCTACTAAGAAGGTGAGTGATGTTGAGCTAGATCGAGAGGAGCTCTCTACCAAGGTTGATGAAGCAAATCAAACCATTGGAGTTTTGCGGTTCGAGAACAACTTCCTTGTTGAAAGGACAAAGAAGCTTAAAGCGAAATTGTTCCAAGTTAGAGCTCAATTGGAGAGGACTTCCAGTACAAAGCTCGATGAGATGCTAAGCTTTCAGAAAGCTGTTTCTGATAAAACCAGTTTGGGGTATGATTTATGTTCTCCTAATATTGCCTCATCTAGTACAATTGTGTTTGTCTCACCAGCTGATAATGTTAATTGTAAGAATGATGAAGCTAAAACTGAAATAGATAGTGAGAACTTAGATAAAATCTATTATAGGAGCACCCCTTAAGGTTGAAAAGAATGAGACTAGAAACCTTAGGAATAAGAAGGAAAAAAACAAAAAGTCTCAACAAAAGAAGCCGCATTTCTGTCATCACTGTGGAGCTTCAAGGCATGCTCGTCCAAATTGCTACAAGTGGTTAGCCACTCAACAAAGCAATAATATGCTCTCGTTCGGAAACCAGAATCAAATTCCATCCTCTTTTGCTCATCTTGGAGATCTTCTCAAGGCTCTCATGTTCTTTTCAAACTTAAATGGTTTCAATTTTTCCCCCTCTCCTCAGGATCAAAGGTTTGCACAAAGGAAAGGTTCTTCCAAGGTGTGGAAGGAAAAAGGCTCAAAGTGATTTAGTCACTTTTTCTCTCTCTCCCCTTATGGTTATGCATTACTTGTTTGTTTTGTTTTCTTACTTTGAGTTAGTCTAGTTTTATGCTTTGTGTGTTTCTTTATGTTTTTGTTTGGTTGTTTTTCAATTTTTGTTTATTTTTCTTTTCGTAAAAAAAAAAATAAAAACAAAATAAAAACAAAAACAGTGTGTGTTTTGTGTATATTGGTACTTTGTGTACCTTGGATGGCCATTGAAACAAAGTTTTCTAAACTTTGTATCTCTTGTAGCTTAGATGAGTATTTCAATGCACAACTAAGCAAGTGAGTTTTGTGGCTCATGTTTGTGATGAGTACGATTAAGTAATATTTTATACTTAATACTCATATCACTCTTTTTGACGAGAATGACTAAAAAATCTTAAGAGAAAGGCATAAATAACTATCTCACCACTAAAACCCGCCAATCATGAATAACATCTGTATGCTTTGGCATAGCAAAATTGTGATGTTAAGTTTACATAATTGGGTATTTCTTCTCTCTCCCTTATATGCCCATGCATGATATGCTCAAAAAGAAAAAGAATATGCAAAGAAAATCAAAAGCAAAAAGAATCAAAATACTTTTAAATATGGTTGCAAGCGTGTTTTTAGGAGATGTAGGAGTTATAGGATGTACTTCGAAGGTGATAGTCACCATCAAGCAGTTATGATTGTGTGTGAGTGTATTTGATTTTCTAGTATCTCAAATCGTCATAATATGAGAAACTTGTGCACACTTGTTATGTTTTTCACACATAACATGCATAATTTTTGCTACTTTTGATACATGTGCAGGTACAATGTAATTTGGCCATCACAAGGAATACATATGTTAATATATGCTCACTAAACTGTCATAACTTGTTTTTGAAATATAAAATTGGTTAGACTTGTTGTGTGTGTGTGTGTTTTTTTTGGTTCTATGAATGCTTTGCTTTTTCTTGTGAAGAGATGTTTTTGAGAGCTTAATATATTGATTGGATCCATGTTTGAGTAGATTGCTTGTTGCATTCATCTCTTTGTGTTTTTCCTCTCTTTGAAAAACTCATTTTCTTCAAGCTCGACAACTTCTCAACAGATTCGTGTCTATCGAGCCCCTCTTTCTTCTTTTCTTGATAGAAGTTAACGCATTCTTGATCCATCAAGCTTTCTGCACTTTGTCTCGATAGATGCTCGATAGCTTCTTCGATCCATCGAGCAACTTTCTGTTTGGCTGATAGATTCTCGTCAACTTCTTGATCCATCGAGGTATTTTTGCCGTCGACAAATAATTGACAGCACCTCGACAGATTCATTTTTGTTGAGATTTAGCACTCGACAGATTTCAACAGATACGTCGATCCATCGAGCTGCGATTTCTATTTAAGGGCTGAGCGCGAAATCAGATTCATTCCTCACCTATCTCTCTCGACAGAAAACTCTCTTCTCTCCCTCCAAACTCTTTTCACTCACTCAAATCTTCTCACCCACTGCATTTTCGGCCTATATCAAGCTTAGATTACTTGGTATGTGTTCTAATCCTTTCATTTTTCGTGCATTCATGCATTTTAGACCTAGGTTTTGGGGTTTTTCAAAATTTTTTGGGTTTTTGAGGTTTTTGTGAAATTTTTGGGTTGTATTGCGATAATTTGATGATATATGATCATGCATTGCATTCCATTAGCATTATAACAATGTTTCATGCCTTTGTTAGATGTGTGCTTGATTATTGATATGAGTGCTGTTAGGTTTGGATTGGGTTTTACCCATGATGCAATTTCAATTTTGCACGTCACATGTTCATGCATATTTCATGCATATGTATTCTTTTCTTTCTCTTGTTCTGGTTGTGATGTGTGTGTGTGTGTGTGTGTGTGTGTGTTTTTCTCTCTCTCTCTCTCTCTCTCTCTCTCTCTCGAATAGGTTGCGCATGGCACCTAAGCGTAAATTTACTCCAGCTTGGAACCTTTTTGGTCCAAGTCTTCTACTTATGATCCTCCTATTCCCCCCCTCTTCACATTCGGTTCCGTGATGGGAAGGCCCAATAGGACTTCCTTGAGAACTTTCAGAAACGTGGCTTTCATCCGAAGCGTCATGTTATCCTATCGGACTTTTCTGACACTCCTTTACTCGGTGTCATTCGGACTTGGGGATGGGATTCTCTATGTGAGAAACCCTTGAGGTGTCCCATTGTGTTTATATAGGAGTTTTACTCCAATATACACAGTATCGATACCTCTATACCTCGGTTTGCCACGACATTTCGAGGTACACTTATCGTAGTTACCCCAGATCTTATATCCAAGGTACTACATGTCCCAAGGGTAGCGCATCCTGACTATCCTGGTTGTGAGCGTCTTAGGACTGTGTCTAAAGACGAGCTTCTGTCTCACTTCTGTGAGACACCTTCCATATGGGGTGGGAAGCAAAACACCCCATGCTCGAGCTTTACAAAAGGTTTGAGATTCCTTAACATAGTGACAACATTTATTCTTACTCCTTCGTCTCACTATAACTCTATCGTAGAGCCTCGTGCTCGTTTTCTTTTGTCCCTCTTATAGGATCTTTCCATTGACTTCCCCTCTTATTTTATCATTTCTATCATTGATGTTTATCAGCATATAGTGATCCGTGATAAACTCATCTTTCCTTCGGCTATCATATGGATCCTTTGCAATTTTTCCATCCCTATTCTTGGTTCTCTTTACTATACCACTATGGGTACCATTGACGCTGGTTTTGTTCGACGGAGCAAGGCTCAGCTTCGACCGAAGCGGCCACATGTGGAGTCTACCGGTCCTACAACGTCTACTATTCCTTCCTCCTCGCTCCTTCTTCCTCGATTGGTGATGTGACCCTAGAGGCCATCATGGCGCAGCTTCAATGCATGGATGCTCGCCTTGACACTTTCACTGATGAGTTGTGTCAGGTGAACACCCGTGTCGGTTGTATAGCATGACGACAGGCTCACCTTGGTGGTTTCGCTGCTTCTCCATCTCCTTCTCCAGAGGCTTCGGCAGATGAGGATGGTGATGATGATGAGGATGAGGATGAGGATGCTAGCTCTTCCAGTGATGATGAGATGACAACCTCTCGGTGACTTACCTTTTGTCATTCATGACAAAAAGGGGAAGTAGTTTTGGGATGAGAGTAGTCTTGTATTTAGGGGGAGAGTTAGCATAGGATATTTTTGTTAGGGGGAGTTTCTATATATTTTGAGGGATGTAGTAAGGATTTTATGTACTTTTCTTTTCTTTCTTTTAGTTACATTATCCTTTTGTACACCAGTCTTGTGACCCTTTTTTTATGACATACATTGTACTTTATATATATATATATATATATGATGATATGATGTATGTTGTTCTTCACCTATCTCTTCATGTGTTGTTTCTTTTCTCTCTTTATACGTAGGTTTCTCTATGTATGCAATCTTTATTTCTGTTTCACACTAAGATGCCTTGATGAGTTTTGTTTAAGTGTTTCAGAAAGACAGGTTGTTAAAGTCTACCATGCCATAAACTCTTTTCTTGCAAAGGCTTTCAAGAGTTTGTGTTAGGGTTAGATTTGTTTTGTAATTCAACAAATGATTATGAGTTTAGTGATTTTAGACTTCTCTCATGATTCATTTGTTTGTTGTGGTTTTGTCACAGATTGTTAAAGGGGGAGATTGTTAGGACATATGTGAGAATTGTTAGAGACATATGTTATGTAAATTGGCTAATTCTTTGACAAAATGCACTTTACTTGTAATTTGGTAGATCTAGGATGAGTTTAATACTTCAAGAAACAAGTGTTCAAGTTTAGTATTGAAGACATGCAAGTCTAACCAAGAAACAAGTGAAGAAGTACTATTCATTAAAGCTAGACAGAAATCTTGACAGAACCCTTTCTATTGAAGTTTAATGTTGAAACTCAACAGAAACTGGATCTGTTGAAATTACAAAATTAGAATTTCTAGATCTGATTTCACGCATATCTATGAGAATTTGTGTAGGGTTTATTTTCTCACAACCCTAGACATATATAAGGATTATTTTAAGGGCCATCTCATGTGATGCAAAGTGATTGTGCATGCAAATTGTGACCAGAGACATTTCGCCCCAGTTCATCATATTCTCTCTAGAAGCTACTGCGTCTTTGCCCCAAGGGTTTTGTGACCAAAGGGCTTCTTGATCTTCATTGTTGGATGAACTGAAGAACTTTGCAGGCAACATCTTCCTCAAGTTTGTGTGTTAGTTACGTACTTGGATCCGTGCATCATTGATAAGTCACGTACTAGGAGTCGTGCATTGAACGGAGAGATTGCCACTACATCACAAGTCCAATTAGGTATTGGGGTAAGGGTTCAACTGTAGGTCGGTATTAGGTACTGAGATTCCTTTTACTTGTAACCGCTTATTTTGATAACAGTGGATTCTTGAGAGTGGTGACCTTAAATTCACCTGGTGGGGTTTTGCTTAGGTGCTTTTCTCCATTCGTACACTTGTGTCAAATTTATTTTTCGCTGCATTTAACTTAGTTGGTGATTTGTTTGTGTTATCACACTTATTACATGTTAAATTGACTTAATTAATTAACTTTGATAATTAATTAATTAATTTGCCAAATGAGTCAATACATTTTTGGCCGATCATTTTCATTAGACATGTATAGTGTGTCATGTGGATTTTTTTATTTAAAATTAATATATTTGGGATCTGTCAACACATCTCATAAAAATGATTTTTTTGATAGCTTTTTTTGGGGGGGGGGGGGGGTGGCTAAGTATTGCTATTGTTGTTTGCGCAAATTTTTGTTGTTATTGTTTGGGCCTAAATTATTATTATTTTTTTAAAGGGGCTTGGGAATATATTAAGAGGGCTAAGAAGAATTTTCTTGAATGGAAATTATAAAATCTCATAAAATTTATATATTATATTTATTAAAAAAAAAAAAAAAATCTAAGGGGTCCCCGGCCATGGAGTCATGGACCTCCTTGGTTGTACCGTCCATGTTTTTAGATTAATGCACACAATTATTGTTGAAAACTTGAAATACAAACGTGACATATATATGACCGTTTGGTTTGCTTGTCATATTTGATTATAAATTTACAATATTCAGGCTTTATTATTGGGACCAGTGACCACAACAATTTTTATTTATTTCAAGTGCAATAGACCTTTTTTGATTTTCATAGGAAAAAGTAAAAATATTTTCATCGAATAATACTAATGAACCACAATACTCTTGATCTAATTGTAATAGAAGTAAATAGGTTGTTCTAAATATATATCTCCTATATTCAGCATATAGTGAGAAAGAGAATTTGTATTTATAAAAAGAAAAGAACGGCTGAAATTGGTTTTGTTGGAAGATTTTTAAAAGCAGGTGCAAGTAATAAATAAACATACCATGGTCTGTATTAACAGTTAGTTCTAGTGTGGGAAGTGTACTTAAACAACATTGACAATTGTCTAGTCATTCTCACTATTAATATCGTCTTCTTCACCAACTAACAAGAATTTGTTTTTTTTGTTTTTTCCCCCTAAGAAATTATTAGGCCCTCAACGGATAAGAATTCAGTTCCACCTCTCAAGGGGTTGGCCAGGAAGGGAGACTCTTCCAAGGCTCCGCAGTCAACTCAACCATTTACGTGAAAGAAATGGGAGAAATAAAAATCAGCATTTTTTTTTTAAATTTTTTGTTTTATATAATTTAATTGTTAGGAGAGAAGGATTTGAAATTGAACACTACTCTCGAAAATATCAAGAAATATCAATTGATAAATTACAAAACTCTTAACAAAAATTATCAATCTTATAAATATAATTTTAATGAATTAATGAATTATCTCTGAAAAAAAAAAAACCAACTTTAATGAATTAATTCTTCTCAAAAAAACTTTAATGAATTAGTGAATTATTCAAGACTTAAAGCAGATAATTATTTATCACAAGTTTTACATGGACAAACATATTTAAAGCAATAAATAATCAACAGACCCACACAGACACAAGCAATAAATAAGTGCAATTCCTGTCATGCTCATAATCAGTAGTGACCACTAGTTATGAGATAAGTTCGGAATCTATAGGTGCAAAGAGGAGTTGATCAGGAAGGAAGCCTCTTCCAGGAAGACTCCGCAGTCAACTCAACCACATACGTGTAACAAATAGGAGAAATAAAAATCATCAATCTTTTTTATTTTTTATTTATTTTTTAATTTTTTATTTTATATTATACAATAATTAAGAGAGAATGAATTAAAAACTGGGCGCTTCTATCGAAATATCAAAAAGTATCAATTGATCAACTACAAAACTCAACAAAAATTAGCAATCTTATAAACATAATTTTAAGAGCGTGCGGAGGTGCAGAAGCAACTGAAAGTAATAAATAAGAGTAAGACCTGTCATCACGATCTTAATTGGTGAGTAATATGAACCATTCACACTTAATTGGTCAATCCCTCAAGTCTTCCTGTGTTTGTCTTTTTTACCAACCAATAAAATATGGGTGGAAAGGGGTGGAGCTAGGATTTTAATGGAAGGCGCCAACGTATAAATTTTATATTTTAATGAAAATTCAAATTAATTTTTATTTAATATTAACAAAATATCATAAAATTAAAAGATAAAAATAATTTTTTTTTTTTTTATATACAAAATATTTAGTTACTATTAGATATAAGATTTGCAACAATATAAACGTATATCTCTGAATTAATGAATTAATTCTTCTCATTAATAAAAAAAACTTTAATGAATTAATGAATTATTCAAGACTTAAAGCAGATAATTATTTACCACAAGTTTTACATGGACAAACATATTTAAAGAAATAAATAATCAACAGACCCACACAATCACAAGCAATAAATAAGTGCAACTCCTGTCATGCTCATTATCAGTAGTGATCGCTAGTAATGAGATAAGTTTGGAATCTTTGGGTGCAAAGGGCTAGATGGAGGAGTCTGAATCTTCTGTCCCACTCTTCCTACTCTATTATATACTCTACAAATAAAAAAATGTCATATATCTATCTATTTTATTAAATACTAAATTTATGTCTTCTATTATTTTTGTTGGGTTCTAAGACTTTAGGTTTAAATGTATTAGAACTTCAATTTGTAATATTGGCAAATCATGATCAAAACATTTTAATTTTTGTTTTAGACTTGCTCAAAGTGTGTTTTTATGTAAAGTTGGAATCGAGTGTTCTATAGGATTTACTGTGTAAATCTGCTTGGCTTGATCGATTGAAAATTAGACTCGATTGATCAAAACTCGCACAGATTGTTTTTTTGCAAAATTTTCCAACTTAGCCTAAGCCAGTTTGATATGTAGGGTTTTATGTTTTACCTTAAGTATAAAAGAGAAAAACCCTAGCCACGTTTTAGGTTGTTCTTTATGCTATGTGTGTGAATCTTTTGTGAGATCAAGAGGTAGTTGCCTTTACACATACTTAGGGTTTCCAAGATTCAAGATTATGTCAAGAACTTGGTGATCAATTCAGTTGTTGCATTAAGAGCTTAAAAATACACAAGCGGGTGTGCTTGTACCATCTGAGAATTCAAGAAGTAGTTCGTGGACTCAGAGCTATCATGTGGTCGTGGTAGTAAGTTTACTATCAAAGGTAGTAATAAGATGTTAGTGGTCTCTATTGTGTAAACTTCAATTCTTTTATAGTGGATTTGGTTTTACCTTGAGGATAGCTAGGTTAAATCCTCCACGGGTTTTTTACCGGTTTTTTTTTTGTAGAAGCAAATATAGATGTCTTCGACAAACAATAATTAATAATTAAGATATTATGATAATCAAATCCTGTAGTATTAATCCATGAAATGCATCAAACTACAGTAGTAAATAGTCTCACAAAATTCTACACCAAAGGAATATGTAGAGCAACAAACAAAGAAATACAGGATAAAAAAATTCATTCAATTTCGCTTAAATGCAGACCATTGATCCAGGAAATTTAAGAATGTTGTCAGATTGTCTAAGAAAAACTTTCCCTATAATGTAATAAAGAAACACATTAGAGCACAATTAGTTATAATCAGGGATCAAAATTAAAACTAATATTCAGGATATATATTCTAACTACAATGAAATTCTAGCAATAGCATAATACAATTTAATTGAGTGTTGAAATCAACCAACTTCAGACTTCAATTGTATAAACATTATATCATAACAATTCTAAAATATTTTAACTTTAAGAGGTTTGTGTCATTTGTATTTTCTAAATGTTGATGGACTTTTTTGTTTCCAGCAATGATTGATGCTTTAATTAACTGGCGCCTCCAGAAATAGCATAATATATGCATATTGGCCATTCCTTTGGAGCAACTAAATCAAACATAAGTATAGATGGAACTCTAGTAGAAGATGGTTCCAATTGTTCCCATGACCATTCTCCTATTTTTCCTAGCTAGTGTAGGACCATTTCTAATACACAGTTTGGAAATTATTTTGTCTGCCATGCCATTTTCTTTTGGTTTTCTATTCAATTCGAAATGAATCTGTTTGACTGCCAAATGTATATTGAACAATATATAAGAAAACCTTGAATAAAAGAAAATTACATTAGCTCACATTTAAAAAAAAAAAAAGGGTTGATTTATGAATCCAAAATCTTCTCAACTACATTACCACCAAAAATCATTTCACTTGTCCTTACTAAATTTGCTTGCAAATACGTAAATTGACTGCTTACAAATAAAGAAAATATACACTATTACACCTCTGTGATATAAATGACACAATAACCAACATCTTGAGTGAATCTTGCTACAGTACAACGTTATGGGAAAACAATGCACTTCAAAACACTAAAAAAAATGGCATAATCTTTAATGGGAGGATGTAGGCATCAAGACCTATTATAAAAATATGAATAAAGGAAGTATTTGCCTATTTTAAAAATACTAAACAATAATATATGAAACAGCAAATGAGTTCCACTAACCATTACATATATCATTAATTCCATCCAACACATGGTAAACATTATTAATTTAGCCAACTTTGAAAGCAAAACAATATATATATATATATATATATATGAATAGAAATTCTGCTTTGATTTTAGTTTAATTTTTTTGTTTTGTTTTAGACCTACTATCATATAGCATATCTTCAATTTGTTATGCCTTCCAAAAAGAAAAGAAGAATAATATTATTACATCAAAACCAAAATAATTAGATTGGCTAAAGAAACGATATATTTTTCTAAAATCTTATAGTTGAAGATAATAATTCTTTACTACAAATTGGCAGGACTGATACAAATATTTATGCATGTGCATATTTATATACCTTGCTACCCCTTTTTCTAACTATGCCAAAATTCCAATGAGATAAATATGATAAATCTTTAATCATCTCAAAACAGAATAAAAGTACTTACAGAGCATGCCCTTTAAAAAATTCCAAGGCATAGGTAGGAGCTTTCGCTGTGAATGACCTCAAGCTATGTATCCACACCCAATTTTGCATCCCACCTTGGCCGTGGGAAATTTTAGACCAACTCTGTAATAAAAAAAAAAAAAAAAAAACAATTCAACTTCTATTTTATCAACCCACAAATTAGCAAACAATATTTTTAAAAGGCAATCTTTGAAAGAAAAAACATATTATCACCAAAACTAATCAAAGATGTAAATGTGTTTGTGAAATTGATTGACCAATTGCAATCTCTATAAGCTTTTATTAAAAAGATAAATTGCACATACAAATGTGACATATAGAAACTAAAGCAATAGAAATCTAAATATAAAAATCAAAACCCTCAAATGGAAATCTCAACACATAAAAGTAAAACACATGAAAGCTACATTACCCTCACACCAATCTTTCCTGTAAGGAGGTTTAAAATATTTTCACTATTGTTAATGCCCCCATCATAACAACATTAATTTTTTCAAGATTCTTCTATTTTAAAAATCATTATGAAGTTTCATCTCTTTAAATTTTATATAAGATACATTTAATACTGTATGACTATGAGAAATTTCATCAAATGTATGGCATGCAACATTGACCCAAAAAAGAAGAAGATGTTATTCTAAACAGATTGGGTGTCAGATTGGACTGGTAAAAAAAAAAAAACTGTGTGACAAATTGGAGAAAAAACGGATAAAAGAACTTGAAAATAGAACTGTGTGTGTTACAAATTGGGGAAAAGGTGCTCAAAGAACTTGAAAATAATGGGTAAAAAAAGAACATACCAAAAAAAAAAATGTTTCAATAAAGATTTATAAATTATTAAAAAATAAAATAAAAACCATTATCATCCAGTGTCCTCTGTTTACAGCAGTGTAAAAATACTCAAATATCCAAAACTAAACCATTCTAATCTAGAGTCCTTAATAAAAACCAAACTTACCCAAATACCCAAATGAAAAACAACCCAACCAAAAGAACCAAATCTAAAGCATATCTAATCCACAAATTTAAAAAAAAAAAAAAAAAAACTTTACCGTTGGCCTTATAGAATAATATCTAAAAATCCCTTAATAGTAAAAGGTAAAGGGATCCGGATCCGGATCCATTGGATTGCCCAATAGAGTCATCATCGGTGTGTGTGGGTTTTGAGTTTGACCCGTGGTGATAGAGTCCTAAACCAAAACACAATAAAATTCCACAATAGTACACCCACCAAATAGCACCGTTTCTGGTTGGGATAGAATGGGAAAAAAGACAAAAAAACTGAGGGGAAAAAACAAAAACAATAAACCCATCTACTTTTGAATAAGGGTGAAAGAAAAACCCAAGAAAGTTCAGAGAAAAAAATAAAGAGAATAAACAGCCGGCTTTTCTTATTTTTGAAAAATTGAAAAAGAAAAGCATCAATAAGAAGTTCCAGGGAAAAATCAATGCGTACCTTCCGAATACACTATTGAAGAGAGAGGATGGGGCAACAAATGAATAGAGCAAAGAAGGGATGGGGCAGAGAACGAATGTAGCAGCAATTTCCGTCTCTTTCTCTTTCTACGTATAGCAAGGTTTTTTTTTTTTTTAATAATAGCAAGCCTTTTGATTACACAGTTAGTTTTCTTTTTTATACTAAGAGACTATTAAACTGTGTTACACCATTGCTAAACAGTAAAATGTTTTGTTTTTTAATTGGGAACGTGGCTGAAAGTTAGATGACCTTTTTTCCTACATGGCAGAACTGCCTTAATTGTAGGAAAAGGCTTCTTCTATTTGGCAGGTTTAAATAAATGAACCATAAAAAATAAAAACATTTGAAGGTTGAGTGACACCAAACTCAAGTTTAATTTAGCATTGCTACTTCATTTTGTATATAAGTGATCAATAAAAAGGAACATAGTGGTTATAATGAAGGTCATTCATATTAAAATTGAGTATATATAGTTTGGACAATGAAATAAAATTAGGCATTATATTAATGAACTAATTTATGGAAAAAAATTATAAAACTACATATCCAATCATTTTGACAGGAAACCACCTATTTTAGAATTAGTACCTATAATTTTAAGAATTAAGATACATACTTTGGCATTATAGGTATTCCACTACTATCAATTATTACACCAAGACCCATAAACACCTATAGGGAAAAATGATGGAGACCATAAACCATACGTAAAAACTCAGCTTGAAATTGCAATGAACAATTTCAGAATCATCATAAATTCAAATTCAAATCCCCTCAAAATCACAACAATGTAATCTTTGAGGTAGACTGAATTAAAAACCTCGGAAATACAAATTAGGCAAATTGGTTAGAAAATAGCCAAAACAGAAAAACGAAAGAAAAGAAAATCCTAACAATATATTTTTCTACTAAAAATTGATGGGAAAAACGTAACAGAATCATAATATGGTTTTATAGTTTAGTTCAATCCAGTCCAAAACAAAAACTAATTGAATCCAAATACTTCTAAAGAGATGATTATGATCATCGACGTGAAAATTCCCTTTAAGAATCAAAGATGCACAAAAGGATCCTTTATTTATATATTTTAATTGAGTCATGTGAGTTTAAGCGTAAAGAGCACTACAATATTTAGACATACAAAACCTAAGAAATCACCCTATACTAAGCCAATCAAAAGCATTGGAGTAAGTATCTTAATTCTAGTAAGTTTACTCTAAAAAGATATTTATGTAAAACTACTATTGGTACACTTTCCATGTTGTTTTCATTTATATTCTAGCCCTTAAAAATATAAGGGGGTGGCTGTGGTCTGGAGGTATTCCTTTAGGCATGTTTCAAACATATTACTGGGGAAAGAAATAGATCGAAGATATTGTAACTGGCATCATACAGCTATGGGCTACCCTTTGCTTTCTCTTTTGTAGGCATCTATTTTATGAGTCAATAGTGCAATCATCTTAATGGTATTATATTTTCTAAACAATATAATACTAAGGAAATAAAATGCAAGTCTATGAGACATGTTTTCAAACACGTATCATGCTAAAAAACTCAGTCAACAGTCATGCAAACACTGTTAACACACTTAAGATAAATCTATTGTATATTAATTAGAAGCCCAACTATTAAAACAATCTAAATATCATAGCCTTTGAATTATAAGTCTGGAGTACCCTAAAAAAAAAATCCAAATATTCCAAGTAAAACCAAATCATTTCAAAGGCTGCAGAATGAAGAAGTAACTGAATTAAAAATCAGAGGAGAAAAAAAAAATTTGAAGATTTTGGTAATCTAACAATCAATTAAGATAAACAATCTTTCTCAAAACAGAAGAAGAAGAAAGATAAACAATATACATAAACCATATCGTTTGAGATCAATGCATGTCACTATTTGAAGGCCAAAGAGGTATTCTGTATTAAGTGTGATTCAATAACATAAATTAATAACCACCAGAAAACTAATCTTCATGATCATGTGCATGGTAGTATAGACTAAAAAATGGCCAAAAATTTTTTTTTTAAAAGAAGATCAGTGCGAAAAGATATTTAACAAAAGTAATAGTAAGTCCTAAACACAAATACAAAAAAGTACAATGTCTCATATAAGAAAGGTGAAGTCCTAAAAAAGTAATAAAATCTGTGTTAGTGATAGATTGCCTACCAACTTTCTGCTCTATACATAGATAGAAAAATCAATGATGGATAAACTGAGAGAAAAAGAAGCATCATGTATTGGAGGAAAAAAAACGGATGAAGCATGGAAAAAGAGTAGGGAGAAAAAAATTTAGAGAATATTAATAGATAAAATCTAAAGTGCTAAAGCCTTCTTCACAGTTGTCTTTTCCAATGACCATAAGATTCATAACTAATGCCCATTCCCTTATCATTTCACAGTTGCCACATTACAATGAAACAAATCTAGAAAAATCTGGAAATATTTTATTCATTGACAATATATATAAACGTAGTAAGTTCTTCAATTTATCAAATTTATATATATATATATATATATATAACAAGAATATATATATAATCACATCATATTTCATGTAAACATTGTATCATCCCAAATTGTTGTTCCTAAGAACAATAATTGATTAATAAATAATCATATCATATAAATTAGAATTTCCATAAAATTAGAGAAAGTGGAAAGATGTTACCTCGATGATGCTTTAAAGTATTCTCATAACAAGAAGCAATTTACCGTCAATTCATGTATGTTTCTAGATGGTGGGGTTCAGCGTAGACCATGTCATTGTCTTGGGCTGGACCTATAGGGCTGACAACCACTAATATATATTTATAGTAGTTAAGAAGAGTATACCCATTAACGGAAAATTATTAAATACTCCGAGAGTACCATAAATGCGTACTCCTCCCCTCTCACATGAATTGTGAGTCTCGCTATAAATTTAATTAGTGGAACCCACAGTTGTGTGAGAGGAGGGAGTACGCATTTATGATACTCCGAAAGTACCTAATAATTACCTCCATTAACATAGCTTTATAGGTAGCAGTAATGAATTCAAAAGAATTCAATACATTTTTTCCATAACCATTAACTCGTAGCAAGCAAACTTTCATTTTTTTTTTTTGATAAAGTAGCAAGCAAAATTTTAACTTCTCACTTCCCCTTAAATAAATAACAAACATTTATAATATATATCAATACTTTCCATATTAAAATTGCTAAAACGTTTAAAACAGAAACGGTTTATAAGGAAAATGTATTTCGTACGGAAATATTACTATACGTTTAGCCACTAAATGTTTATGTATTAAAATCAAATAATTATGATGACATTATATATCGACGGTCATCTAATAAACTAATAAGCATATAGCTGTACATGAAATCAATGTATTGAAATTATAGCTATTAAGTATTAATCCATGGCTTTTGAGTGGAGTTGTGGTGTGCTTTTGTGTTAGAATCCCTTTCCCTCTCCCTTGTGTGTGTGTGCTCGTTTCTCAAAAAAGAAAGAAAAAGAATGGGTAATTATCCCATATTACTTAAGAGAGTATGTTGTGTGTAGTATAACTTACTCCACCCTTCCTTAAAAGTTACCATGACTTTTGAGTGGAGTTGTGGTGTGCCTTTGTGTTAGAACCCATTTTCCTCTCCCTTGTGTGTGTGTGTGTTTGTTTCTCCCAAAAAAAACAAAAACCCATGACATTATACTACATTCTTTGTATCCAAAAAAAAAAAAAAAAAAAAGTCATTCTTATCACATTTTGTAAGTTTCTGAAATCATATACTATATAATAAAAATTGGATTTAGAAGCTGTGGTTGCGCCAAGTGGTTTTACCAAATTGCAGAAATTTTTTTAGATTTTTAAATTAATAGATATAATTTTTTTGGTCTTATCTTCTTCTCCTATAATTTCTAAGTTAATAAAAATCATAATTTGATTACCCTCCTATTTCTAATCCTTTTATTATTAATTTATTTTTTACTATTTGTTTTCCTCTTCATAGTCATACACGGTGACTTTTTTTTTTCTTTGGATTATATATATATATATATATATATATTTAAAAGAAAACCAGCATGCATAGTTAGGAAGAGTTAGACATGTGCATGAGTTCGAGAGTTATATCTATTTGACTATTGAGATAAACCAATCTTCATTGTGATTTTTTCCTCTTCACACAAGGTTACTTTTTTTCTTCTTCTCCTTTTTATGTGAATATGAGTTACATACGCATTGGAATATGCATACACATCCAAGTCTGTTAGGTTCTAAAGACTTAGGTTTTATGTATTTAGAATCCTAATTTGTATTGTTGGCAAACCATGATCAAAACAATGTATTTAAAGTGTTTTAGAATTGCTTAAAGTTGGTTCTTTGTTGCAAAGTTGGATTAAACTACTGTGCAAATTAAAAAAACTATTTCAACCCATTTCGATCGATCGAAGCTTAGGCTCGATCAATCGAAAATCGTGTCTGACATTTTTTAATTAGAATTTCCAACTCAGCCCTAAGTGTTTTAATTGGTTTTGGGTATCTAATTTACCCTAGGTATATAAGGGAAACCCTAGCCACGTTTTTGTGTTGCTCATATTGCGGTTTATGTGAATCTCTTGTGAGATCTTTGAGGAGGTTTTCTTCACATAAACTTAGGGTTTTCAAGGAGAAGAAGTTTTCTACACCTTGATGATCAATCCAGTTGCTCCAATTGAATTTTAAAGAAAACACAAGCGGGTGTGCTTGTATTTGGTGGAGAATCCAAGAAAGAAGGAGTTCGTGGATTCGGAGCTTGCACGTGGTCGTGTCAGTAAGTTCTACTGGTGGGTAGCAATAAGAAGTCGAGCGTGGGAGCTTGTAAGTCTTATTGTATGAACTTTGATTCTTTCAAGATAGTGGATTCAAGTTTACCTTGAGGATAGTTAGGTTAAATCCTCCCCAGGTTTTTACCGATTTAGTTTCCTAGGTGATCATATCTTGTGTTATTTATATTTCCCCTACTTTACTGATATGATTATTTGATTGTGTTAACCTAGATTTAATTAATTTGACTAAGTAACAACTTGGCTAAATTCCTAGGTTAATCCAATTGTGTTTTAAGGGGTCTAAAAACTAACAAGTGGTATCAGAGCGGGTAGCTCTCTTGTTGTTGATCCTTTGATCTTTGAGCTGATCCTTGACCCCTGTTGTCATGGAACACAGAAACTCTCTGGTTATTCCTCTTCACTTTGATGGGAATAATTATGCTTATTGGAAAGTAAGAATGAAAGCATTCCTGAAATCCATTGATGAGAGAGTCTGGAACTCTGTTGAATACGGATGGGAGAAGCCCACTACTCCTGTTAGTGAGTGGCAAACTTCTCACAAAGAAGCAACTGCATTCAATAGCAAGGCTATGAATGCTATCTTTAACACTATTTCTATGGAGGAATTTAAGAGAATTTCAAATGTTGAGGTTGCTCATACTGCTTGGAATATCCTCCAAACTGTACATGAAGGCACAAAGGCTGTCAAAATCAACAATTTACAGCAATTAACTTCTAAATTTGAAAGCATTAGGATGTCTGATGATGAATCTTTTGATGAATTCTATGCTAAACTGAATGATATTGTTAATTCTGCTTATAACTTGGGAGAAATCTATGATCAACTTAAAATTGTTAGGAAGATTCTTAGATCCTTAACTGAGAATTTTAGACCTAAGGTGATTGCCATAACTGAGAGTAAGGATGTGGACTTCATCCCTGTTGATGAACTTGTAGGATCTCTTCAATCTTATGAGTTGGACCTACCCAAAACTAGCAAATCCAAATCAATGGCTCTTAAGTTAGTTGATGATGTAGAGGTTGGTGGATTTGATGATGAGCTCTCTGCTACAAAGATTGCTTACCTTGCCAAGAATTTTAGAAATTTTCTCAGAAATAACAATAGAAAGGCAAGAGGTGCGAACACTGCTAAACCTAGAAATTTTAGGAAGAATGATCCCACTAAGGTTAACAATAATGACAAACCTAGAGAAAAAGTAGGTCAATCTTCTAATAATTCTATGGGTCCTCAGTGTTTTGGATGTCAAGGATATGGTCACATGAAATCTGAATGTCCAACTTACTTGAAGTCTAACGGTAAAGCTATGGCTGTAACTCTTAGTAATGGTGAAGTTTCTGATGATGAGTCAGAATGTGACGAGGATGAAAACTTTATTGCTTTCACAGCTACTACTGTAGTGAATGAAAGCATATCTGCTGAAGAGAACCCTTCTGATGGGGAACTCTCTGAAGACGCAGATCTTCAAGAGGCCTACAATAAACTTTGCGAAGTTGCTGCAAAGGATTCTATGAATGTTAAACTTGGCCTGAAGAAAATTGAATCTCTTGAGCTTGATAAGAAGAATCTGCTTGTTAAACTGTTTGATACTAATGAACTTTTGAACAATGTGAAAACTGAGAATATGTTATTGCTTGATAAAGTTAAATCTTTGGAACTTGATTTATCTGTTGCTAGATCTGCTAGTTCTAAACTTGATCAACTGCTGGGTGTTCAAAAGTCTCCTGCTGACAAATCTGGAATAGGTTTTGTTAAAAGCATCTCTGTGTCTGCTCCCCATTCCACACACTTTGTTCCTTCATCTTCTTTTGAACCTTCTGTGAGTGAAACTATCAAACCCCTTGTTAGTGAGGTTGTCAAACCTATAGAAGTCTCACCATCTAGGACGATTATGGTCGATTTGAAAGAGTCTAAACCTAAGGAGTCTACCCTTTCTAAGGACAAGATGCGTGGTAAGCCTGCTTGGGTGTGTCGTTTTTGTGGGAAGTCTGGACACATTCGTCCAAACTGTTACAAGCTGCAAGCTGCTAAGAGAGCAAACAAGGCAAAAGTGTCAGTGCCTCAAGCATAAGATCCTATAACACTTATTGGTGAATTGGTAAAGGCGCTTAACCTTTATTCCAATCTTGGAGTTGGAAATCAGTCTAATGTGAATACAAACTCCAATGCTCATGATGCATCTAAAAATTTTTGGATGCAAAAGACTCAAACTAACTAAGTCTTTCTGACATGGTCCTTGTGCTTCATTACTTTTCCTTTGTGACCATTGTTCTTTGTACCTTGGTTTTTTTGTTTTTCTCTTTTGTCTCTAGGAGTTGCATTGCATTACATTCATGCATTTCATTCTAGGTGTTTTTATTATATATAAAAAAAAATTTAAAAAAAAAAGGGAAGAAAGGAAGGAAAAAGGAAACACATTGTGTTCTTGCACTTTTCTCTTTGTTTTTGAAAACAAGGTTGGTCAATTTATTTTCACATGACATGTCTATTGTACCTTGTTTAGCTTTGAAGAGCTTATTTATTGCACTTTACTAGTGGAAGCTTTGTAGAATATGTTGTGTGGGAAAGATGTTTATGGTGTTTATCACTTTGTCTTTATCTTGAAGTCACATCTTGTTTGACTGTCGAATTTGAATCTTTTGAGAAAGGCATAAATAACCATCTCACCACTGTGCACTAACCAATCATGAACACCTTAGTGCATATCATAAGATTTTGTGCTCGAGAAAGTGTAGCACATCCACAAAAAGAACATAAGGTGAAGCCTCGATTTAAATGATAAATCACTTAAATTAAAAATTGGTGTGTACTATTAGGCTGAATGCTAAATCACTTAAAATTAAAAATTGGTGTGTATACTATGAGGCAAATTTCAAGAAACTTACATAATTGCAAGCTTATTTTCTAGGAGATGTGGGAGTTATATGATGTAACTCTTTAGATTACAGTCTCTTTTAAATTCTATGTGATGAATTGTGTAGACTTTGTAGTTGATTTCTGTTTACATATCACCTCACATGTATCTCAGGCTTTTGCTAGTTGCACACACAACATAAGTCACTCTTTGCTAAACATTGTACATATAATTATGTGTGTTTATGGTCTGACCAACCACGTTTGAAAAATACTTTGAGTTTATGCAAAACTGTTTTGTTGCTTTAAAAAGGGGGAGATTGTTTAAAATCTAAATTTTTGAAAAATTGGGTTTAAAACTTGTGTTTTGGAAGAGCATTTCATCTCACACTCATGCATTTTTATATCTTATATTCAATGCTTTGAGGCAAGCTTTCAAAAATCAGGTTAATTTTTCTAAAAAGCTGTTTTTCAAGAATTTCGATTGATCCAATCTGATTTTTGATCAATCGAAATCCTGTTTAAAAAATTCAGTGAGCCTCTGCCTGGTTCGATTGATCGAACCTGTTTTTTCGATCAATCGAAGATCGTGAATCCAGTTTTTTAAAAACAGTGTTTTGACTGATTCAACCTAATTTTTCAAAACTTTTTCAAACTTTTCTCTCTCCGACTTGGCAAGGTAGCACAAAGATTTTTTTGTCGTTTTCTGCCTAAATTTTTGCAAGGTTTTTCTCCCTCAAGGCCGATAAGACCATTTTATCCCTCCTTTTGTTCTTATTTTCATGTTTTCATGCATTTTTTTCATGCATTTAAAGAGTATTTTCGGACCTTTTTAATCTTGGTATTTTTGTTGATTCAATGCTATTTTTCTAAAATTGATCATTAGGTTTTGTTGGTATATTGTTATATTCATGATTGTTGTTGGTTAATTTGATCAATTTGGGGTTTTATGAAGAATTGAAAATTCTAGGGTTTATATTGAATCCGATTTGGGGATTTTGTTCAATTGGGTTGAAATTGATGAAATTGGCTTGTTGTTTTGATGTAATTGATCATTCTAATATGTTTTCTAACTTGTGTAATGATCAATTGGTCAATTTATTTATTTTTTTAAAATTAACAAGTGGTTTTTTTTGGGGTTTTAGTTAGAAACTCTATGATCAAGCCAATTTTGTGAGTTTGAACTTATTTTGGACTTAATTTACTGCCTTAGCTCATGCATCATGTCATTTAATCTGTTCATGCATCATATAGTTCTTCTTGTTCTATATATTTTTTTTGTGCTAACTTGCAGTCTGCCGTTGGTTTTGTTTTTGTTTCTTTTTCCTATTTACTGTGTGCTCTTGGTCCTTAATTCTAGCACCATGCCTAGGAAAATTAGAGCTAATAGGGCTCCCTCTACCTCTTCTGTGTCTCCTTCTAGGGTTCAGCTGTTTAGGAACAAGTGTTCTCGTGAGGCTTGTGAGAAACTTAATAGTAAGCGTAAGATTTGGGCTGAGCGTTCTATGATCCTAGATGAGGTCGATCCAGCCATTATGGCTAATCTTGAGTCTAAAGGTTGGTTGTCTCTCTTAGAGATAGATCATCCACCCCTAACCGCTTTGATTAGAGAGTTCTTCTCTAACCTCTCATGTCACGTCTATGATTCTAACACCGTTGTTCGGAGTTGGATACGAGGTGTTAAGTTCACCATTACCCTTAGGGTAGTGGCTGAGGCCCTTGGGATTTCGATCATCTCTGTCTATCCCTATGATGAGTCACCTCCTATAGATGAGGTCATGTCACACATCACTAGATCATCTATCCAGTGGGGTTCTGATCCTCGGATCACGTCTTCTGCGCTATCTGAGACCGCATATTTGTTACTTAGAGTTGCGTGTCATTCCTTGTGGCCTATTGCTCATCTCCACACCATCCCTCTAGAGCGATGTATGTTTCTCTATGCTTTCATGTCTGGTGCGTTTATCAGTTTTCGTCACTTGTTCCTTCATTCTTTGAACGAAGTTCATAGGAGTTCTGCCATAGGGCATGCACTTATATATCCTATTTTCATTCATAGGATTCTTTTGTTTCTTGGTCTAGCTGATTTTCCTGCTAGTAAGCCTGTCCATGTTGTTGGTCCCCTAGGTGCTACCTTCCTTCGACAGAGAGCTACTCATCTGAGAGCTGATCCTTCGGTCTCTCGAGGTGCATCTTCTAGTAGTGTTCCCCTTCCTCCCTCTTCTACAGGTGCTGCTGAGACTTCTGGTGGTGGTGCTGCTACTACTGATGTTCCTCCACTGACTACTTCGGATGATTCAGACATTTGACGTACATTGGATCATGTCTTGACCGTTCAGGCGGCTCAAGGACAGATTTTGGTGGACATTCTGGATGAGATTAGAGGATTGCGAGCAGATTTGGCAAGGTTTCGGAGTTCTTCATCGCCACCTCCTTTTGATGATGGTTTTTGATTGCCCTTTGGCATTCTGTCACAAAAAGGGGGAGTACATATGAGATGTTTTTGGCATACTTGTACTTGTTTTTGCTTTTAGGGGGAGAGTTTATTTTTGTTGGTTGGAGCTTACGGAGTTGTTTAGATTGTATCTAGGTGCTTCACTTTGTATTTTTTTTTAGCTCTTGCCACATTGTTTTTATCTTGTTGGGTGCTTCACTTTGTATTTTTTTTAGCTCTTGCCACATTGTTTTTTACCTTGTTGGGTTATTCATGTTAGGGGGAGTATTTTTTGTGTTTCTTGTTTCAAACTGCTTATTGATTTATGATTATGAGTTCTTCATTGTTATATGTCTTTATTGTGTGTTGTTTGAAATCAAGATTTTATTTTTCTTTACTTGTATTTTTTCCACACATGCAGTTATGCATTTTGTTTAAGTGTTTCAGGAAATATACAGGTTGATTCAATTAAGCTGCTGTCTACTCTTGCAACTGATGGATAGTAGTTAGGATTGAATTTGAGATTTATGAGCATTATTTTGTAAATGGCTTTTACTTGTAAACTTTGAGCTATTTAAGTTGTGTTTTGTCACGGATTGCCAAAGGGGGAGTTTGTTAGGTTCTAAAGACTTAGGTTTTATGTATTTAGAATCCTAATTTGTATTGTTGGCAAACCATAATCAAAACAATGTATTTAAGTTGTTTTAGAATTACTCAAAGTTGGTTCTTTGTTGTAAAGTTGGATTAAACTACTGTGCAAATTAAAAAAACTGTTTCAGCCAATTTCGATCGATCGAAGCTTAGGCTCGATCAATCGAAAATCATGTCTAACATTTTTTAATTAGAATTTCCAACTCAGCCCTAAGTGTTTTAATTGGTTTTGGGTATCTAATTTACCCTAGGTATATAAGGGAAACCCTAGCCACTTTTTTGTGTTGCTCATATTGCGGTTTATGTGAATCTCTTGTGAGATCTTTGAGGAGGTTTCCTTCACATAAACTTAGGGTTTTCAAGGAGAAGAAGTTTTCTACACCTTGATGATCAATCCAGTTGTTCCAATTGAAGCTTAAAGAAAACACAAGCGGGTGTGCTTGTATTTGGTGGAGAATCCAAGAAAGAAGGAGTTCGTGGATTCGGAGCTTGCACGTGGTCGTGTCAGTAAGTTCTACTGGTGGGTAGCAATAAGAAGTCGAGCGTGGGGGCTTGTAAGTCTTATTGTATGAATTTCAATTCTTTCAAGATAGTGGATTCAAGTTTACCTTGAGGATAGCTGGTTAAATCCTTCCCAGGTTTTTACCGGTTTAGTTTCCTGGGTGATCATATCTTGTGTTATTTATATTTGCACTGCTTTACTAATATGATTATTTGATTGTGTTAACCTAGATTTAATTAATTTGACTAAGTAACAACTTGGCTAAATTCCTAGGTTAATCCAATTGTGTTTTAAGGAGTCTAAAAACTAACAAAGTCTACTTGGCAACCCCATAAAGTCATTTATTTATTTATAATAAAAAAAATAACACAAATTCATTATCAGATTTTTTGTATTTCTAATAACTCATGTCTTTTTCCTATAGAGACAGACCAATTAAAGAGAAACATTCACAGCTAGGACCCTCTAAAATTATCAAGTTAGGATTATGGGTGCCATTTACATGAATTGAAAAATTATTATGATTATTATTATGTTTTGAGATTATCTATTAGATGAAAACTTTTAAATCCTAATTGAGTTAGAATTTCTAATATATATAGAGAGTTTTTTTTTATAGTGTAATTTCTACCATAGTTGCTGCTTCTTCTTTTTACGGCTTCTTCTTTCTTTTTCTTTTTATTATTATTATTATTATATTTTTTTTATGATAGAAAGTAGAAACACTACTTATTATTCTAATCAAATCTCTCCCCCATTATCAATAATTCTCCTCCTCTCATAATTTTTATGTTGGTTATAAATCTAACTCTATTTTTGTTTTTTTTTTTGTTTTTTCATATTACTTAGGCAATTTGATGTTTGTGAAATCCATAGTAGAATGCTTTATCAAGCCTACCATCCATACTATTGCGAGTATGTATTTCTCTTCTTCATTTTTGTGTTTTGTTTTATTTTTTTATTTCAAGGTTTTGCTTTTAAGTCATAAAGGCAATTTTAGATTCATGAAATCCATTATATAAACCTCTATAAATATTTACACTTTATCTATTTATTATTTAAGAATTATCAAATTTTGTATTCTCTCCCAAAAGGGTTTCATCTTTTTATTTCAGCTAGTTTGTATTTGTGTTATGTTTATATGTGCCTTATTACATTTTTATTTTTATTCAAAGAGTTAAAATCTCCTTTATAAGTTCAAAGTTTTTAATTTAATTTTTTTTAGATAAGTAATTTAATTATATTATTGTAATAAATTGTTTAATTTACATGTACTTTTTTATTAAGCTGTGCATCACACGGGCATAACACTAGTAGGTAAGTAAAATAAAACCAAAACATTAAAAGATATTATATTTTAATTTGAAATATATAATTTTTTATAAAGATATCCAACTATCTAATAACGCCTTAAAATGTATATTTGTTATATATTTATATGGACATTATCTCCTTATTATTATGCTTAATTTGTATAATTAAGCTATGATTTGAATTATTCTCTATTATTTATCTTTACATAATTTCTTGAATAAGATATCATTCATTGTGTGTAATTTTCTACTTTCAAGAAATTATGGGAAAAAAATGAGTTTACAAAAGTTTGTGAGAGAATGGAGGCCAAACTAGAATTAAAAAGGAGTTAGAGGACCATGCTTAAATGTCTAAGGAGATGCTATTGGAGTGCTTAGGTTGTTTACCATGTTTGAAAGCTTCAAATAAGGAAAGAAATCAAGGAGGTAGAATCTGAAAAGGAAAAATCGTATTTGAGCATTGATCAGTATTTTGGGCGTATCTCTCTCCTCAAAAATCCAATTGACTCAAGGCCAGATGGGTTGGAACTGTGACTTAATTATCTACAACTTTCGAGTTTTGGGTTTTTTGATACAAGCTATTTCTGTCGAGACTTACGAAATTAGAAATTTCAGATATGATTTTTGGCCCATACTGAAATATTTTTTTAGGGTTTTTTCTATTACAACCTTAGAAATATATAAGGCTTATTTTAAAGGCCGTTGTGCATGCAGATAGCGACCTAGTTCATCATTCTTTCTGAAGAAGCTACTGCATCTTTATGCCAAGCGTTTTGTAACCAAGGAGCTTCCTGGTCTTCATTATTAATGAAGTGAAGAACTTTGCAAGCAACATCTTCTTCGAGTTAGTGGAGTTAGTCATGTACTGGGATCCGTGTATCATTGGTTAGTCACGTATTGGGATTCGTGCATTGAACAGAAAGATTGTCGCTACAATAAGTCCAATTGGGTATTGGGATAAGGGTTTAATTGTAGGTTGGTATTTTGGGATATGCCAAAGGGTTTGGTAAGATTCCTTATACTTGTGACCGCTTGTGATTTATAATAGTGGATTCTTAGGAGTGACGACCTTAAATTCACCCGTTGGGATTTTGCCTCGGTGGTTTTCCCTATTCATAAATAAATCATCTGTGTCAAATTTATTTTCCACTGCATTTAGTTATTTGGTGATTTGTTTGTACTACTGAGCTATTGCATGTAATTTAAATAATTAATTAACTTGGGTAATTAATTAATTTGCAACGAGTCAATTCATTTTAACCCAACAAGTGGTATCAGAGCAGGCACACTCTGATTAAGTTTAATCATTGCTATGTAATCCATTGACCGTTTGTCATGGATAGAGGACAATCTTTTATTATACTTCCTTTATTTGATGGCACTAACTATGCATACTGGAAAGTATGCATGAGAGCTTTCTTGCAGTCTTTAGATAAGGAAGTGTGGCAAGTTGTGGAGATTGGCTGGACAAAGCCAAAGGAAGTGTCGACTGATTGGGATGATACAAAGATCAAATCGGCAAACTTCAACAGTGGAGCATTGAACGCCATTTTCAATGTGGTCACGCATGAGGAGTTTAAGAAAATATCCTCGACTGAAACTGCAAAGGAAGAATGGACCATTCTTTAGACAACCTATGAAGGAACTAAGGTCGTTAAAGATTCCAATCTTCAAAGGCTTACTACAAGTTTTGGTGAGATCAAGATGGAGGAGGAGTCATTTGATGAGTTCTATGCCAAACTCAAAGATATAGTCAATTTAGCCTTTAATCTTGGGGAAACTATTCTAGAACCCAATGTTGTAAGAAAGGTGCTAAGGTCTCTGCTTAAAAGATTCCATGCTAAGATCAGTGCCATTGAAGAATCAAAGGATATTGACTCTATTCCTTTGACAGAGTTGATTGGAAACTTGCAAACCTATGAATTGGGTTTGACAAGACTTGGGATAGGAACCAAAAGTAAGAACATGGCACTAAAGGCCAAAAGTAATGAAATTGATGAGTCTTTAGATGATGAAGATTCCAAGATGAAGTCCTACATCACTAGGCAGTTCAAGAAGTTCATAAAGAATGACAACGTGAAAGGTTTTGACAATGACCATAAGCAATCCAGTTCTTCTCAATTCAAAGGCCAAGATAAAGGGAAGAAGGATGCTAAGGATGGCGGTCAATACACTATTCCCTTCGGACCAAAGTGCTTCGGATGTAAAGGTTTTGGACACATGAAACAAGAATGTCCAACATATCTCAAGTCGATTGGGAAATGTAAGGCTCTTGCTACTACCTTGAGTGATATTGAGCTTGAGACTGAGTCAGATGATAGTGATGACGAGGGAATCTTAATTGCTTTCACTAATACAGTTGATCCTACTGAAGAGATTTCAGAAACAGTAGATGATGAAGAGGACTTGGTGGAATCTAAGTTTGAGAAAATGGATGAACAAGATGACATTCATACAGCCTATGCAAAATTGTACAATGTTTCTGAAAAGCATGAGAAACTGTATAGGCTAGCCACCAAGAAGCTAAGCAATGTGGAGCTAGATCGAGAGGACCTTTCTACCAAGGTTGATGAAGCCAATCAAACCATTAGAGCATTGCGATTTGAGAACAATTCCTTGGTTGAAAGGACCAAGAATCTTGAAGTGGAGTTGTTTCAAGTCAAAGCTCAATTGGAGAGGACTTCCAGTGCAAAGCTTGATGAGTTTTCAAAGAGCTGCTTCTAACAAAACTGGTTTGGGGTATGAATTCTCTTCTCCTAATATTGCCTCTTCTAGTAAGATTCTTTTTGTTTCACCTGCTAATGATAATGATGTTGAAAATAATGAAGCTAAAACTGAAATAGCTAGTGAGAACTTAGACAAGGGCAAATCTATTCTAGGAGCACCTCCTAAGGTTGAAAAGAAAGAGACTAGAAATCCTAGGAATAAGAAGGATAATAATAAAAAGTTTCAACCAAAGAAACCACATTTCTGTCATCAATGTGAAGCTTCAGGACACATTTGGGTAATAGTCATTCAATAGAGTAATAATGTGTCATCATCTAGTGGTTAAGGTCAGAGTCCACCATCTTTGGGTCCTCTTGGAGATCTTCTCAAGGCCCTCATGTTCCTTTTGAACTTGAACGGTTTCAATTCTCCCCCCCCCCCCCCCCCACCTCTGGAACAATAGTTCAACTCTAGGAAAGGATCTTCCTCCAATTCCAGAGTGTGGAAGGAAAAAGGCTCAAAGTGATTAAATCACTTTCTCTCTCTTTTGTTCTTGCATGTCACGTCTGTTTGTTTTTAAGCTTTTGAGTCAGTCTAGTTTTATGCTATGTGTGTTTTCTTTCATGTTTTTGTTTTGGTTGTTTTCAGTTTTGCTTTATTTTTTTTTCATAAAAAAAATTGAAAAATACAAAAATAGTGTATGTTTGTGTATATTGGTACTTGTGTACCTTGGATGGCCATTAAAACAAAGTTTTCTAAACTTTGTATCTCTTGTAGCTTAGATGAGCATCTTAATGCACAACTAAGCAAGTGAGCTTTGTGGCTTGTGTTTGTGATGAGTACGATTAATATTGTCTCTTATATCTCATACTCATATCACTCTTTTTGATGGGAAAGACTAGAAAATCCTAAGAGAAATGCATAAATAACCATCTAACCACTAAAGCCCGCCAATCATGAATAACATCTGTGTGCTTAGACACAGCAAAATTGGGATGTTTTAGCTTACATAAATGGGTACTTCTTTTCTCTCTCTTATATGTCCATGCATGCTATGCTTAAAAGAAAAATATGAAAAGAAAAAAAAAAATGCTTTTAATATAATTGTAAGCGTGTTTCTAGGAGATGTGGGAGTTATAGGATGTACGTCGAAGGTGATAGTCCCCATCAAGCAGTTATGATTGTGTGTGAGTGTAATTGATTTTCTCTAGTCTCAAATCTTCATAATATGAGACACTTTCACACACAACATGCATACTCTTTGCTACTTTTGATACATGTGTAGGTACAATGTGATTTGGCCATCACAGGATATACATGTGTTAATATATGCTCACTAAACTGTCTTAACTTTTTTTGAACTATAAAATTGGTTAGACTTGTTTAGTGTGTGTGTTTTTGGATCTATGTATGCTTGGCATATATGTTGAAAGATGTTTTGAGAGCTTAATATGTTGCTTGGATTTTTGTTTGAGTAGCCTGTTTGTTGCATTCATCTTTATTTGTTTTTCATACCTTGAAAAACCTTCTTTCTTCAAGCTCAACAACTCCTCGATAGGTCCTCAACAGGTCCTCGACAGATTCCTTTCTATTGAGCCTTCTTTCTCTTTTCTCGATGGATCCTCGATAAATTCTCGATCCATCGAAGTTTTTGGGTTTCATCTCGATAGAATCTTGATAGCTTCTTTGATCCATCAAGAAAAATTCTTGTGCTCTCTATTTGCTCGATAGATTCTTAACAGATTTTTCGATCCATCGAGGTGACTTTTGCCGTCGACAGATCCTCGATAGCACCTCGACAGATTCTCTTCTGTTGAGATTTAGTGCTCGACAGATCCTCGATAGAATCTTCGATCCATCGAGCTGCGTTTTCTACTTAAAGGACATGCACAATTCAAAATTCACTTTTCTCACTTCTTTCTCGACAGATCTTACTTCTCTCACCCCAAACCTCTTTCTCACTCTCAAATCTCCTCATCCATGTGTTCTTCGACCTAGATCAAGCTCCAAACACTTGGTAAGTGTTCTCATCTTCTCTCTTTTCATGCATTCATGCATTTTAGACCTAGGTTTTGGAGTTTTTCAAAAGTTTTTGGGGTTTTTGAGTTTTTCTTGAAATTTTGGGTTATGCTTTGTGAAATTGTTGTTATATGTTCATGCATTGCATCTTCTATACATTATAACAATGTTTCATGCAATTTAGGATTGTGTGCTTGATTAAACTTGTGAGTGCTATTAGGTTGGATTGGGTTTCTGCCCATGATGCCTTTAATTTTTGCACGTCACATGTTCGTGCATTCTTCATGCATACGTTCTCTCTTTTCATTCCTATTCTTAGCTTCTTAGCTGTGTTGTGTTTTTGTTCTCTCTCTCTCTTTCTCTCTCTCTCTCTCTCTCTCTCTCTCTCTCTTTCAGATAGACTGTGCTATGGCACCTAAACAGCACAAATCCACTCCGGCTTGAAATCCTTTTCATGGTTCCGGGTCTTCTTCTTCTGATCTTCCCTTTTATATTCGGTTTCATGATGAGAAGGCCCATAAGGACTCTTTGAGAACTTCCAGGCCCATGGAATTCATCCGGAATGCCAAGTTATTCTGTCAAATTCTGACAACACTCTGCCACTCGATATCAATTGGACTCGGAGATGGGAATCTCTTTGTGAGAAACTCATGCGGTGCCCTGTCATGTTTATTAAGGAGTTTTACTCCAACATACACTACATCGATACCTCTGTGCCTCAATTCTCTACGCGATTTAGAGGTACACGTATTATAGTTACTCTGAATCTTATATCTAAGGTACTACATGTTCTTAAGGTAGCGCATCCTGACTACCCTAGCTGTAATCGTCTTTGAACTGTGTCTAGAGACGAACTCATCTCTCACTTTTGTGAGACTCCTTCCATATGGGGTAGTAAGCTAAACACTCCACGCTCGGGTTTTGCCAAAGGCCTAGGGTTCCTTAACATGCTGATGACATTCACTCTCACTCCATTGTTTCACTATAACTTCATTACTGAGCCTTGTCCTCGTTTTCTTCTATCTCTTTTGGAGGATCTCTCCATTGACTTTCCCTCTCACTTCATCATATCTATACTAGATGTGTATCTAGATACTGCCACTCATGATAAGCTCATCTTTCCTTCGGCTATCACGCGGATCCTTTAGCACTTTCACATTCCCATTCCTCTCTCTCCTCTTTTCCCCACTACAGGTTCCATTAGTGTTGGTTCTGTCCTGCAGCTCCACCATCTTTGGCTCTGTTTTCTTCTGCTCCTTCCTCTTTCGCCACTAGTGGTGTGACCCTCGATGCCATTATAGAGCAGCTTCAGCGGATGCATGTTGACTTTGGTAGTTGTCTTGACTATCTCACTGATGAGATGTGTCAAATGAACACCCGAGTAGGCCACATTGCTATCGGTAGGCTCACATGGCTGGTCTTACTCCTTCTCCATCTTCTTCTCCAGAGGCCTCGGCTGATGATGTTGATGACGAGGAGGATGATGCTAGCTCTTCTTGTGATGACGAGATGACGACCTCTCAGTGACTTGCCTTTTGTCATTCGTGACAAGAAAGGGAAGTAGTTTTGGGCTTGAAAGTAGTCTTGTACTTAGGGGGAGAGGTAGTATAGGACATTTTTTGTTAGGGGGAATGTAAATATTTTTTTGAGGGATGTAGTAAGGTTTACATCTATTTTCTTCTTTCTCTTTTTACATTATCCTCTTGTACATCGGTCTTGTGACCATTTATTTATATACATTGTACTTTATTTTCATATATATGATGATGATGATGTATGTTTTTCTTCATCTACCTCTACATGTGTTGTTTCTTTTCTCTCTTTATACACATGTTTCTTTATGTATGCAATCTTTATTTTCTGTTTCACACATGATGCCTTGATGAGTTTTGTTTAAATGTGTAAGGTTGAATTTAATCAACCATTCTGTTGGCTTTATTCTGTGCCAATTTGCTTGTAATTCAGTATTTAGAAACCTGTATTTAGGTGGGAATCATGTAAGGGTAGTGTGTGAGAGAGTGTGAAGAAAAATTCAGAAGTGTGGATTCTGCAGGGACTTACGACTAGATCTCGCGACTGGCAAGTCGCTAAAAGCAGGCATACCTGTGAAGTATGCAGAGGAGCTGAAGAGTCATGCCAGCTATTGCAATATAGGACAAAAGTCCCAGGTTGGCCAGACAATTAGCTCACGACCCAGTCCAGTCGCGAGGCCAAGTCGCCAGAACACTCTGTTTGGGAAAAACTGACCTTTCGCATTCCAAACACACACCAGAATATATACCCCTTATACCCACGTATTGTAGAGAGCTTCTAGCGAGAATTTTGAGAGAAAAACCCTAGAGAAAAACAAGATTAACTTATCCACAATCTTCATCCTTTGATTCTCCAAATTCCTCTACTCTCACCCTATCCATTGTTACATCCTTGGGAGGTACATTGGCCAAATCCTTTTCTCACCATACCCATATCTATGAGAAGGATTTTTAGTGCTTGGGAAACAGTTAGGAAGGGACCAATTGATATTGGTTGATGCTATGGGCTATGGCGGAATCTGGTAAGCAAGAAAAGACAAAGGTTTGGAATAATATCGTTGGAGCAAGAAGCTTGGAGTGCTTAGGTACACTGGGTAGATTAGGCTTGGAGGGTCTTTTGCTGTTCATGTATCCCATCTTCATTTTCTAGTGGATTATTGACCGTTTGGAGGGCGGTGGAAAGGTTTTACGCCAAGGACTTCGGTTTCTTCTTTGATAACACATCGCTGTGTTGTCTTTGTGTTTGTATCTCTCTTCCCTTAATCTTTGTCAATTAATTTCTGCTATGGGTGTGATTTTATTTAGTTTAGATTGTTTTATCAATTCTGTTTTAGCTTATGTTCATATTCCACACATACATTGTTTGATAGTAAGCTTGAATTGGTAATTTGTAATTTGGGAGTCTAAACGTTCAAAGTGTTTTACACACTATTTGAACATTCAATTGGTATCAGAGTAGGTGCACTTGTTGTGGTTTAATTACCTAAGTACGATCCTAGACCCTTTAGCTATAGATGAAGCTATGGAAAAAGCTATGTTGAATTGTGGCTTAAATGTTTGTGATAATGACTCTATGAGTATGTTTGAAAGGTGTCCTAACAATGAACTTTTAGAGTTATTAAAAACAAAGAAACATGTTAGGATGTTTGTTCACATGCTGAAATATTTTGAAAATGAGAATCATATCTTACACAATAGTCTTTGTGAGTCTAATTCTTTGATTAAGAAATATAAAAGAAGAAATAGAATATTGTGTGATAAGGTTGAGAATCTGAAAAAGAAAATTCATTCTAACAAGAGCATGGAAAATGTAGACAAGTTTCTGTTTGAAGGTCAAGAGTGCTTGTCTCATGCTTGCTTGTTTATGCTCACTTCTTTGAAGGTTTTCAATTCTTGTTTATGGTATCTTGATAGCGGTTGTTCTCGTCACATGATAGGGGATAAATCACTATATAAGTCTCTCAAAGAGAATGTTGGTGACTATGTGAAATTTGGCGATGGAAGTCATGCTCAAGTTCTTGGCAAAGGGATTGTTGAGATACCAGGATTACCTCTATTAAAAGATGTCTTATACATCAAAGGGCTGAAAGCGAATCTCTTGAGAATCACTCAAATATGTGATGAGGACTTCCTTATTCAATTCTCAAAGAAGGGGTGCATAATCATTGATGAAGAAGGAATTCAAGTCCTGGAGGGAAATAGGACTACCGACAATTGCTATGGAGTAGTTCCTACGACACCCATTTCGTGTAGAAGTGCTCTTGTTGACATGTTGGAACTTTGGCATCATAGATTTGGGCATGCAAATTTCAAACAAGTAGCTAAAGTATATAAACTTGAAGCGGTTGAGTGACTTCCAAAGTTTGGAAAGTTGGAGAAGACTATTTGTGGTGCATGCCAAATGGGAAAGCAGACAAAGGCAAGTCATCACAAGGTGAATGTGATTGCTACCTCACGTTGTTTAGAGCTTCTTCATGTTGATCTAATGGGGCCTACAAGAACTGAAAGTCTAGGAGGAAAGAGGTACATTATGGTCATTGTTGATGATTTATCAAGATACACTTAGGTTAAATTTCTTAGAGAAAATCAGAAGCATGTGAGAAATTGGAAATTCTTTGTAAGAGACTACAAAACGAGAAAGGGGTTTCTATTGTCAAGACAAGAAGTGATCATAGCAAGGAGTTTGAAAATGCAAGATTTGAGTTGTTTTGTGAGAAGAATGGAATCAAAAAGGAATTTTTAGCCCCCAAAACTCCTCAACAAAATGGGGTGGTTGAGAGGAAGAATGGGGTGATTCAAGAAATGGCAAGAGTTATGCTACTCAACAAGCAAATTCCTCAAAAGTTTTAGGGAGAAACCGTGAACACCTCATGTCACATTGGTAATAGAATATTCTTCCAAGCGGGAACAAAGAAGACCGCGTATGAAATTTGGAATGGAAAGAAGCCAAGTGTGAAGTACTTCCGAGTGTTTGGAAGCGAGTGTTATATTCTAAATGATCAGGAGAACCTTGGAAAATTTGATGCAACAAGTGATGAAGGCATTTTTCTTGGGTATTCTACTACTAGCCGAACATATAGAGTTTTCAACAAGAGAACAAAGATGGTAACGGAATCCATCAATGTAGAAATTGATGACGCTATAACAAAGGTAGAGATGGTTGATGATGGAGAAGGGCCAAGTACCAAAGTGCCCACAACTGAGGTTGAAGCTCTTGATATTGAAGCTGAAACACCTACACCAGAAAAGGAATCAACTCTTATGAACTCGAGAATGGAAACAAGATCAATGTCTAGAACATCAAGTCCTCTCACTCCTCTGGAAGTTCATCCTCCTATCTCCCGAAATGATGAAGTGTCCACCTCAAAGAAGCCATCATCAAGAGTGATTAAAAACCATCTGGATAGCAACATCATTGGATCTTTAGATGAAGGTCTTTGTCTTAGAAAGGGAAACATTCTCCTAGCAAATCATGTAACATATCATTGCTACCTTGCCCAATTTAAGCCGAAAAGGGTAGAAGAAGCTCTTCAAGATGAAAATTGGGTAGAGTCAATGCATGAAGAGTTGAATCAATTTGTAAGAAATGATGTATGAGAACTTGCTCCTAGGCCTGAAAATGTTCATGTCATCGGCACAAAATGGATTTTCAAAAACAAGACCGATGAAGATGGAGAGATTATCTGGAATAAATCTGGGCTTGTAGCTCAAGGATACACTAAAGTAGAAGGAGTAGATTTTGATGAATCCTTCGCTCCTATGGCAAGACTTGAGTCTATTTGAATTCTTATGTCCATTGCATGCACTATGAACTTCAAACTCTACCAAATGGATGTGAAATGTTCATTTCTAAATGGATAGCTGAATGAAGAAGTGTTTGTTGAACAAGCCAAAGGCTTTGAAGATCCTCACTTCCCAGACCATGTGCTAAGATTGAAGAAAGCCCTCTATGGCTTGAAACAAGCTCCTAGAGAGTCGTATGATTGACTTACCCACTACCTCCTGGAGAAAGGATTCAAAAGGGGGTATGCCAACCAAACTTTATTTGTCAAGAATGATGAAGATTGTCTTCTTGTGGCTCAAGTTTATGTTGATGACATAGTTTTTGAAGCTACCATTGATGCTCGGGCTATAGAGTTCTCTGAGGAGTTGAAGAAAGAATTTGAGATGAGTATGGTGGGGGAGCTTACATTTTTCTTAGGCCTTCAGGTCAAACAAAAGAAGGAAGGCATATTCATTTCACAAGAAAATATATGGTAGAAATATTGTCAAGAAATTTGGATTAGACTCCAAAAAGCATGCCTCCACTCCCATGAGTTCGTTTACAAAGCTGAATGTTGATTCTTCCAGGGTAGAAGTGAGTCCAACCTTATATAGGAGTATCATTAGGAGTTTACTCTATCTTAGAGCTAGTAGATCGGATATTGCATTTAGCGTGGGTGTTTATGCTAGATATCAAGCTGCTCCAAAGGAATCTCACCTGACTGTGGTGAAGCGAATCATACGATATATCAATGGAACTCCAGATTATGGGCTGTGGTATTCAAAGGACTCTAATGCTTGTCTTGCCGGTTATTCAAATGCAAACTTGGCTGGAAGTGTGGATGATCGTAAGAGCACTTCACGTGGTTACTTCTACCTTGGTAACAATCTTTTCTCTTGGATGAGCAAGAATAAAAATTTAGTATCTCTCTCTATGGCTGAAGCAGAGTACATAGCTGTTGGAAGTTGCTGCACATAACTCCTTTGGATGAAAAAGCTACTTCATGACTACGTGATTCCTCAAGATACAATGTGTGTTTTTTGTGATAATACAAGTGCTATAAATCTCTCTAAGAATCTAGTTCAACATTCAAAGTCAAAACACATAGAGATATGTTATCACTTCATCAGGGATTCGGTGGAAGATAAAGTAGTATGTCTTGAATTCATACATACAGACAATCAAAAGGCAGACATCTTCACCAAGCCTCTCGATGGTCCACAGTTTGAATCACTCCGTAAGACCATTGGTGTTGGTACAATTCCTTGAATCTCATGTGTGTTGTGTGCTTTACCTCTTTACCTTTGATTTGATCTCTCATTTGTAGGGCACACACTTTTTTATAGGCTGTTTGTATAGCATGTTTTGTTAGTTTTTGTATTTTCTTTAAATGTTTTTACATTGTTTTTTTATCAATCTTTACTTGTTTTCATGTCAAAAAATCCAAAAACACATAAAAAGTAGAAAATCCAAAAAATTTGATCGACATTATTGTGTTTTGTTACAAGCATATTTGTCCTTGTACTTTTGTACTAATGGCTTTGTGCATTTCTGAGCGTAGCTTGTTCTTCATGCACTCATATCATTGTGGGAAAAATTTTGACATCTATGTGACTGTTGTAAATAGATCTTCACAATTATCATGAATGATTAGTCAATGGTTTTGTTGATCTTGAGACATGTATAGACTTGTGCCTATATATCTTCCCACTCTTTTATTTTATTATTTTTGCTTAAAAGAGCTCAACAAATGTAAATCTCCAAGTGAAAAGAGATAGAGCTGCAAAAGCCAATCGCACATACTAGTATTTGACTAGGAAAAAGGGAAAGCGACTTTTATAAAATTGTATGATACCCAAAAAACCAAAGGCTTAATCATCAAATTGAAATATTGAAAATTTCAAGTATCGATCTCAAAATGAGATGTAATGATTCAAAAAGATCAAATGATATGATGTGAATGGAGTCAAATGAAAAGCTTCAAATTATGTAATCAAGTTTATGTGGGAGGTCATATATGCATATTTCTATAATTGAGATGGATTACTTTTCCTCATGCTAATTGTTTATGACTTGGTTGAATTGATCATTGAAGCTTCATATTAGACTAAGAACTATCTCAATTTTGGTACCCACACACATCACACATGTTTATGCTCAATGAATGCCATATTCATTTGTGTGATTGTACTTGATTAAATGTGTTTCACATACTTAATTTTTGTTGATCAAACACAAAAATATTTTTGAGTGTTTTAGTTGTTTTTGGGAAGTATTTTGTTTTTGCAAATGTCAAAAATTTCAAAAACAATGTTGCCTTGTTTTGGCGACTTGATCGCGGGTCAAGCCAGTCGCGAGCTTACACAGAGGATTTTCGCGACTCACTGGCAGGTAAATGTCCCAGTCGCGAAAAATACTTAGAAAATTTTTAAAAAATCTGGGTTTTGGAAGTTCTCGCTACTTGGTTTGACGACTTGTTCACAAGTGGAAGCTCCAGTCGCGAGGGTATACAGAAGTTTTCATGGCTCCCTTCGCGATTTCCTTGCGAGTGGACCTTCCAGTCGTGAAAAACACTTAGAAAAATTTCTCAAAAATTTTATCTCAGGTGTCACGCGACTTGTCCTGGCGACTTGCACGCGACTTAGTTCAGTTGCAAAAATCACTTGTTTTGCACAATGTGGGTCTTTTTCAAATCAAGTTTCAAAAACTTTTCATTTTTCCCTCGCATCTCGTAACTATTCATCTTCCTGTCCTCTTTCCCTCTTTCAAACTCACTGTGTTTACACACAAATCACCATATTCTCCCTCACCTCTTCACTAATCTTTAAGATCAGGTATGGGTTTTGTTTCTTCCTCAATCTATTTCACACTTCTTCCCATATATCTCTTGGATTGTGTGTTTTGGTTGATATATGAGTATTTGACGCTTGAATATGGGTATTTGATCCTTTGGTGAAATTGTTGTGTAATTTTTGTGGGCCATGTGTTTTTAAACTTTGTCTTTGGTTGCTCAATGTGTTATTTGTTGCATACACACATTGTGTGACATGATTGTGACCTTAATCTTATGATTTTAGGGTTTTCCACAATATTCCTATTTTAGGACTAACTCTTTGCTAATAGAGTTTGTTGTCTTGTGTGGTCTCTAATGCTCTTTAATGTAACATGATGCGGTTTAAAAATGTCTCCGTTCAAAAGATTAGCTATGAAAGGAGGTAGCAACAAAGGGAAAGAGCCCATGATTGATGTTGATGATATTTCTCCAAAGCCAAAAAGGACCCGATTCCCAACAGGAGTGTATGATCCTCACAAGTTCAGATCATATGCTACTTTTCAGACTTATGTGAACTACTTTAGAGATGCCTCTTTGCTGGTTGAAAGGGTTGTTGACTAGCTGTCTCTTATGGACACCAAAATCCTTGAATGGTTTGCCACCAAGGATTGGAATTTCCTTCTCTCCGACCTTAATGATGCATACGAGAATTTGGTGAAAGAGTTCTATGCTAATGCCATTGTTGAGGGAGAGGAGCTCAAATACTAGGTTAGAAGAAAGATTTTCTTAGTAACTCTCGCATATCTGGCAGAAATTCTATTCATCAACTAGCCAATGTTTACTAATCCACCGATATAAGACAATTTGTGTTCGGAAGAGGATTTACTTAGGGACGCTCTTGGAAGAAACTTGGAATTCACACAAACTGGGAACTCAGTCAGTGTTTCCTCCCTATCTCTAGAATTTAGGGCGCTTACAATAATCATATTCAACAATCTGTATCCTCTATCCAACACCAGATACATGAATCTCGAGAGAGCTTTGTTTCTTTATGATTTGATCACTGATGAAGAGATTGACATTTGCACTCATATCTTTCATATTTTGTGCAAAACCGTTGCAAGAACTGACTCAAGGACCTACATTCCTTTTTGCTGCCTCGTTTCAAGAATATTAAAACTTAAAGGCATTCATCCATCTGATGATGAGTCTCCCTGCAAGAAGCCAAGTCCAATCAACATTTTTACACTCAATGCTAGCATTGGACACAGTCAGAAGGGAATCAAGACAGAAACTTCAGCATTTCATAGTGCTTCTCGTTCTAGCTCCACCTCCTATGATGAGAAGTTAGATAACATTATGGCATTCATCCATGAACTAAGCACTAAGATGTCTGGACTCGCCTCTCTCATGCACCATCACACCATTCATTGTGATACAAATTCACTTCTCTCCAAACCCAATCGGACCAAATTCAAAGGAAGCTAGAGGAAGATGAGGACTAGCTATTGTAAGACAAAAAAGGGGAGATGATGATGATAGGGGGAGTATATTGATAGGGGGAGGAAGAGCTTGCTCAAAGGGGGAGTATTAATGTTGAAGAACAGGAGATAGAAATGGCCTATGTTTAGTGTTTTGCTTAATGTTATTTTACATTCAATATTTTGCTTTGTACCCATGCTTTGCAGCCTAGTACTTGTTGTTAAATGTTATGCTTTTTCTTTAAGTACATCACTCTTGTGCCCTTGTTGGATTTTATATCCTTGATGCAGTTACTTTGGTTTTTGTATCGGTTGAGTGTTGGACATGCAAATGATACTTTGCATTGAGCTTATTAGCTTGCATGTCTGGATGTTCATTCCTTGTATGAATGAACATTGTGGTCACTATTTTATAGTGATTGTTCATTTTTGGTCAAGACATGGTTTGTTGCTTAATTCCATTTTGCTTGATCACATTTTGCTTGATCACATTGTGCTTGCTCCATTTTGCTTGTATGAATGAACATTGTGGTCACTATTTTATAATGCATTACATTGTTGCTTAATTCCATTTTGCTTGATCACATTGGACTTTCAATGACGGGCTTTCTTTTCGATTTTTTTTTTTTTTGGTATGGTAAATAATACTTTCAATTCTTTCAAGAGAATGACATTTATTCATGTGGGGAAAAATTCCCCCTTATTCATTCTTGCTTAGAAAACAGTTTGATGAAAGAAAATTGAAAATGTCATCTAACTAGCGATAATACCTCTTGAAGTGCTTTACATTCCATGGATGAGGTAACTGTTTGCCGTTGAGTGATTCGAGGTAACAAGTTCCTCTTCTGGAATACTTGTCAATCTTGTATGAGCTTGCGTATTTTCATTGTCATTCTTTTGACTAAGGGAACAATCCTTCTTCTCCTTCTTTTTGTGTTGGAGCTCATCGATTTCTTCCATCCTTCACTTGCCTTCTACTCCATTCGCCATTAATGCATCATCTCTGTTCATGTACCTCTGGGCTTTGAACAGGAGGTCTATCATTGTAGTTGGCGGAGTCTTCCCTAGAGAGAAGACGAGGTCAGGATTGTTCAACCCTGCTTGGAAGATCGTCATTATCACTTGATTGTTTGCCTCATCAATTTCTAACATTGCTTTGTTGAAGTGTTTTACATACTTTCTTAGGGTTTCCCCTTCCTGTTGCTTCACAATTAGTAGGTGTGAGGTGAGCCTCTTATGGTGCTGGCCCCCTAATGAAATGGTGGACAAAAGAGTTGTTTAGCTGCTCAAAGTTCATGATAGATGCCGCGGGCAGCTTGCTAAACCATACCCTTGTTACTCCTTTGAGGGTTGCTGGGAATGATCTGCAAATTACCTTGTCTAGGGTTTGCTAAAGGTTTAATATTGTCTTGAATGCCCCTATGTGATCTAGGGGATCCTTAGTGCCATCATAAACCTCCAGTTGTGGGAGACAAAATTTGGGAGGCAAATGGCACTCCAAAATGCTGACAGTGAAGGGTTAGTCTGTCCTCTTAATCATGTCATCAAGATTTATTGCAATATTTCCCTTCATGGCATTTTTGACTTAGTTTAACTCCTTCCTCATGTTTTTCATCATCTGAACGTTGCCATGAGTCAACTGTGCGGGGTGCTTAGAAGTTTCTCTTCTGCTATTTCCTAGACTATGGGCTTCGTCGTCATTGTCATTGTGATTACGTCGTGACTATGACGTATTTATGCCTTTTGAATGCACTCTCCGCTTCAAGTCTTCATTTTGTTTCTTCAATTCTTGCACATTGGCTATTAGTGCTTGGATTTGTTGAGCCATCACCACCGAGTTCGGCGACGCAGTTGTAGTAGAGTCCATCAGTTCTAAGGAACTTAGTCAGTAGAAAATTCATTGGCTTATTGATTGATAGCCTGTCATTCTCATAGACGACGCCAAACTGATGAAGTAGAGTTTCACCTCGTCAGTATGTTCCTCGACAATACGATGGATGACCTGGAGCTCGTCAGCAAATATTTGACACAAAATAAAGAGTAGCAAGCATAACACACCTAATCAACCGCTTTAGGAAAACAAGAAGGGAACGGTGATGGTGGGTGTGTGCCATGGTGACTACATTGAATTTAAAACACGTGTATTGATCCAGGAGGCCTAATTGTATTATAAAGTTAATGTACATTTATCCCTATCTCTTGCAACTCCTATACATACACTAGTAGGGTTCATTTTACAACATATTTGATCATATGGTAAAAATGTAGCCAATAAAAGCTTCTTCTGTGGACATAAACCATCAGTCCGAATCAACACTTATTCTTTGTGTTCTTTGTTTTCTCACAGCTTTCACTTCCACATCTCTCTCTACAATTTTCCTCTACAATATGTCATATTTTGTTTTAATTTCATCTATATATATATATATACACGCACACACACAAAACCATTTTCATTCGACATGTGTTTTATATATTTTTTTCCAGTGGATTTATATCTTTTATTAATGGGAATTTTGTGATGTAGTGAATACTAGCTTTGGTTGTTTGTTGTTCAAGATTTCCTTTTCTCAATAAAATTAAATCTGCCCACCTTAACAACATCCTTGTCCCTCATAAGCAAAAGGAAAAAAACCCAAGAACAAAAATTATCAATTGAGTAGTTAAAAAATAAGCCAAAGCAACAAATTTTATAAACAAAAATTTTAAATTTAGCCTATTTAAGTGTCATTTAGCATGATTAATTTTGCCAACTTATTTTTGCTATTATTCATGGGTCTTATTGCACTTTTTGGTATTATTTATGGATCTCATTATACTATTTCAGCTAACTTTTATCTCTATCTACAGTACTTTCAATAAAAAAATTTTAATTTCAGCATAATAGACAGATTCCAAACAGACCCTTAGCCCTTAAAAAAATGGAACAACCTAGTAAGATCAAGTTAATACGTTCAATCAAATTCAAAGAAAAAAAAAAAAAAAAAAACCCTGACTTTTACCTACCGAAGAGAGAAAAAGTTTCATCTTGTCTGGCTCCGTCCTGGTAGGTAAGTGTCGTGAAATAAATTACATGGTAATTCTGTATTTGATTTAAAGGTAGCTATATGTGTAATTTACCATTTATAATAAGGGGGAAAAATGTGCCATATCCAAATCAATCACACGGAGTATAAATATAGGGTTCTACGCACAATCCTTACTGACAGTTTAATATTTTACACGTTGTCCTTTTTCCTAATTTCACCATTATCATTCAGAATCCAAACAAGTAGCAACTCCATCACTAGAAAAACAAATCTTAATACAGCAAAGACATTAAAACACCCCATTGCTTTGCAACAACAATGTCAGGGAATGCTGGATTCATAAGTTTTCTTGGAGCACCAACACTTTGGTTGATTGCAGCACCAGACTCGTTGTAAAATAGAAGCTGCCTTGGATTTAACGCTATCATCCGTCATTGGATGATTGCGGTGCCATATTCGTTGTAGAGTGGAAGCTGCCTCAAATTGCAATTGCTCTAGGTATAATCGTGAAAACCTAGAATAGAGATTGCCCTTCAAGTCGTTGGCCATTAGAGCAAGGGCTTCCACCTTTGTATGGGATTTGAGGGTTTATGAGGAAAGTCGGAGTTTGGATAGGTTGTATATGTTGACAGAGGAAGGTTTCCAAGCCCATTCAAGAAGTTCTTTTCCAAAGAAGTGACCTTTTTAAAGACGCTCAGCATGCCTTCCTTCATCAGTATTACTGTTTGTATAGGTCCATGCAATGCCGTCCGTAATCAACATGAGCCACAATCTCTAATGGGCCACAACACATTAAATGAATGAGACATGAGATAATTTCCAAATAAACTGAGGTAAACTATGATTTGAAACATATCAAATTACGATCACAGGACCTAAAACGAATGAAAGAAAGTGAAATTACTACTGATACTGGGAGTGGGGGTGTCTGTAGAAGAGTTTGTTAGAGAGTGAGTCAGTCTTCCATGGCCACTGATGGGAAGATGAAATTGGGATTGAGGGTCTTGAAAATTAGGGTCTTGAAGATTTGATAAAAACCAATTCTAAATCTAAACAAACCAACCAAAATAGCCAAACCTAAATCCTATTAAATGCCCAAAATTAATATAAAATATTTTACCTGTAGCCATCCTAGTGGTCTGAGGCTAGCGGGATGCTGAACATTGGGTTGGTTGTGTGGTTTGGTGAAGTAGTAAGCGAGGTGGAGGGCTTTGCAACCATGAGAGAAATATAGAGACGAATATAAGTGAGAGAGCAGAGGGAGAGGTCTGCATTTTTTAAGCATGAGATAGAGGAGAGGAATAGATTTTAAAAATAGGATATTAAAATTTAAAAAGAAAATAGCAATGAGGTGGAAAATTGTGGTGGTTCTAAAACTTATATAATACAACATGAAGAAGTCAACTATTAGTCAAACATATTCAATTTTATAGATATTTATGGATGTCGAATTACAAAAGTGAGATAAAAATTTCTTACAGAAAAATACAAGAGAGATAAATGTATTCTCATAAAGCAAATTGCAAGGGAAGTAGATGTCATGCAATAAACTACAAAGTAGTCTCATATTATAAGGGTATACCACATGGGTAGTATGTGTAATTTACATTTTATAATGTGGAAAAAAAAAATGCCCTATGTATCATGGTATCCATACATTCCACTAGTAACAAATGAATGAAGCATAATGGGATCCTATTGTATGAAATAAGATTAGATATGCATCGCATGTGTTAATACTTACAAGATAAAGGTTTTACGCAGAATCCTTATTTAATGTTACCCTAAAGAGTTTTATCATTTCACATTTTATTCTTTTTCTAAATCTATCATTATCATTTTCAGAATGGTGCACCTACACAGAATCCAAACATAGTAGCAGCTGTATGACTAGAAAAAACTAACCGATCCATCAAAACTAACTCAATACATGTAATTAGACATCAAAACCAACTATTGATTTACAGCAACAGTGTCGGCACTGCTTGATTCTGACGTTTTCTTGAAGCACCAACACTTTGGTTGATTGCAGCAACAGACTGTAATAGTGAACAATTCTAAATAGAAAGATTTCTGATGATGCTAGAAAATCGACAGTGAGATACACGGTAAACACGTGATCGCAATGACATCTGCACAATACAAAAAAGAAAGGACCTAACAGAGAGCACCGGTGTGGTGTCGGCCGAATACCTTCCGAAGGTCAAGTTAGAACTTCTCACAACTCTAGAGTGCTAGAGAGGGGTAAATTATGCGTACCTCGGTTGGTGAGGGTATTGGGGCTTTTATAGTAGTAGGGTGTGAACATCCCCTAGTGGGACTAGAAGTCTTTTCCTTTTAGGAATCTTCTTGAGGCGTACTTTACAGGACCCTTTCCTTATGGGAATCCCTGTGGATTCTGCAAAGCGTGGAGAGAAAGTTATTTCCTTATATACCCGATACATAGGTGGCAAGCAAACATCGATCAGTACTGTCAGCTTGTGATGACACTCTGGCTTTCACCCCGTTGCCCTCTTGAGGGCGTCAGCCTCATGAAGGCATGAACCTTAGGGTGTCCTATGAGGCTTCCCGTCACCACATTTCCTACGAGGAATATTATGCAAATCGATGGACATGAAAGATGCCGTCAGCCTGTATCGTCGCCGTCTTCCTATGTTGTCGATGTAAACCGTCAGTCTACCCATGGTTACGTCATCTACTTATTTTTCTTCCACATTAGTTGCCCCTTACTCCATAATTTCGTTGATTTTAACCTGATGGATTTGTGGAGTCTATTAATTTACTTTTTTGGGCCCAGAGAAGCGGGAAAATCATCGGTTAATTCCTCGTCTCGAGACGCATTTAATGCCTAAAACACGTGTTGTCCTTTCATTGGCCCCGTTTCTGACGAAGGCGTCGCTTCGTCTTCTGCGCATTTTTCCTTCCTATATATATAGTGCTCCTTCCTCATTTTCCTTCATTTCATCTTGGCTGATTATTGAGAGAGAGACAGAAGGAGACCGTCGCTTGTTACTCCGTCAACTTAGCTTCCGTCACTTTATCTTCTGTCAGTCTTCAGGCCTTTCTTCAGTGTAACTTTTAACAGTAAGTTTCCATTTCCTTACATTTTTGTTTGTAGTTAAATAATTCTTTAGTGAGGACGTCAACTTAGGTACTTAGATTGGATCTGTCACTTGTAGGTAGTCAGATGTCAAGTGACGCGATGAGTGAGGAGTCGGCAGTCTGCGAAGGAGCGGGATACGACGAGGCCTTCGGTTCAGGTGATGAGTCTGAGGATTTATCACCTTCGTCAGGGAAAGAGATGTCAGCCCAATCCCTCGACGGCGAGGATGAGTGTTATGCTGAGGAGAGTGTGGAAGTAGAAGTCGAAGTAGGAAAAGAAGGAAGTTGGGTTGATGGTGATGATGCCCACGATGGGGAGGATGGTGATGGTGACGATGATAATGATGGAGAGGGATCTAGCGAAAGGGCCTCAGTAGGTCCTGGAGATAACTGTCCCTTTATCCTTCCTGCAGAGTGGGCCGTTAACAAGTTTCTACCATCGATGAGTGACAAAAATTTTAGTGAGTTGTGTGTCAGGTACCAAATCCCAGAGCACATTCCAATCTGTCTCCCTTATGAGAACGAAAAGTGTTACATAGAGAGGACAACTAATGTCGGTATGTACGACGCTATGTTTGCCGCTGGACTTAGGCTCCCGTTAACGGCACTACACCGTCAGCTGATGGACTATTTAGGTCTGTCCGTCAGCCAAATTGCTCCCAACGCTTGGAGAACTTTCATTGGATCAGAGATTCTGTGGGGAAGTCTGAGTGCAGGGAACCGTCAGCTTATGCTGGACGAGTTCTTTTCATGCTACAGGCCTCATCACATATCCTCCTGCAAAGGGACGTACCACTTTGCCGTTAGGGCAAAAGACTTAAAGTTGGTGTCTGACATGCCAGATTCTAATAGGAACTGGAAGAGCAGGTTTTTCTTTGTTGAAGGGACGGATTGGGTATGTCGTGAGGAAGAGTGGGCGACGATGTCTCGTGGTTATTTTGACAATACATGGGCTTTCGTCAGAGAATCAGGTTGAACTCGTTAGCTGCTTTTTTGTTTGTTTTATTCTAACGCTTCTAATACCGTCTTCTTTTTCTTGATTGTAGCCAGTGCGCATCCCCGCATAACTGACGAGCAAAAGGGGTTTATCCAACGGGTTCTTGAAATCCCCTTGGATCAGAGAAAGTTTCGGGACTTAATCAACCTCGACACCCTCCACTTGTATTGCGGGGGTCCTGAGCCGTCGCCAGAAGCTCGGAAGTTAGGCGAGTACTCCCATTGGCGTAAGTGAATCTTTTACATAACTTGTTTGGAATTAATGTTTGCTTTTCCTGACGCCCGTTGGTCAACTTTGTAGAGATGGACGTTGCCAAGCAAAGGATCAGGGCGGCAGGAGCTCGTAAAAAGGAAGAGAGACTGGTGAAGGGGACGAAGCTGGGAGACTCGTCAGCTCCTAAATCCGTCAGTAAAGCTCCAAAAAGAAAAGCTGACGGAGATGGTGCCTGTCCATCCAAGAAGGCCGTCGTCATCCCAAATGACGCCTCCTCGAAAGGGAAGTCTTCCCTTAAGCTAAGCCATGACGCAGGCAAGGGGGTAATGACTTCCTCTAGTCCCGTCCCTGAAGGCCTGAGTTGCCTCCTGACTCATAAGTCATACGTCGTCGGGGAGTTGGGCTCCTTTGTGAAGCCGACGGATCTTGAGCCCTGTGACTTGGTGGGGACGGAAGATTTGGGGGCGTCAGCCCTTTTTGATATTACCAGGGTATGTTTGCTTTTTACTAGCTCAGTTTGGTTTTATCTCCTTCTTACCTGACTAACATCTGCGCTCTTCTCTTTTTCAGGTCTTGGTTCGCGTCAATGCTCTTCAGGATTGTTGCCTTGCGAAAGAGGGGGTCGTCACCCGTGTTAGGAAGCATAATGCTGCCCTGATGATCAAACAAGGTCAATACAAGGAGGCCATGCGTATGTTCAACTAGGAGGTGAAAGTGCTAAGGGAGAAGTTAGTAGAGGTAGGCTTTCAAAAGCAGAAGCTTCAGGAGGAGGTGACGGCTTTGCGAGAGAAAGTAGAGATGACTGGAACTGATGCCATCTAGAAGTTTAAAACGTTGCAATCATTCATTGACTCTTGTGCTGATTACTACAGCACTGGGTTTGACAATTGCCTTAAGCAAGTGGCGTCAGCTTTCCCGGAGCTGGACTTGTTTGGAATTTCAATGGACGCACCTGTGCCAGGGACGTCGCCACTGATGATGATGACGGCTTCTTAAAGTCCCAGCCTTCGCCTAAGGTTGACAGCGATGTCGTTCTAGCCCAGCCTGCTATTACCCCTCCTGCTCTTGTTTCTAAGACTCCTGAGCTAACTGTTGATGCTGACGACGCTCAACCCAGAATAGCGGTGGGACCTCTGCTGACGTTCTTGACATGTGACATTCATTTTATTTACTTTAAGAATATTAAGAATATTGTTTAAGTGCCCTTTTGATTTTGGGCTTTTGTCTGTAAACAATTTATTTTATGTATGATATTTTGTTTGTTTTCATTTCTGTTGATATGTTACCTGTCGGGGGCTGGGATTCTCGTCGCTTGTGGTATCATTTTTCCGTGGGTTGTACTAGTTCTTACTTCTATTTGCTTATGGAACCATCAGCTTTATTGGCTGCTTTACATGTTTATTCTCTCCGTTGGCTTTTTATAGCCTTGCCCATTTATGGGGTTCTAAAAATTTAAGGCCGTTGACATTGTAGCTAAGATTCTGTGAATCTGTCAATCTCGCCATTATAGACTACAAAAGCCCGTCGCTTTTTAGTCTTATCTTTATTTAAGACTGCATTTGTTATTTTTATAGGACCGTCAGCTTCTTAGCCTCGTCCCTGTTGCTGCCTTAGTGACCTTGTTACTTTTATTGGGCCGTCAGCCTTAAAACTTTACCCAACTAGACTTTAGGAACCCGTCACTTTCGTGGGGGCCGTCAGCCTACTTAGCCTTGTATTTATTCGAGGTTTTAGTGAACTTGTCACTTTTTAGTCGTCAGCCTAATTATAGGCTTCATGGGTCCGTCACTCTAGTGAAGGCCGTCGGCTTATTAAGCCTTTGTATTTATTCGAGACTTTTGTGAACTTGTTACTTTTTAGCCATCAACCTAATTATAAACTTTATAGGTCCGTCACTCTAGTGAAGGCCGTCGGCTTATTAAGCCTTGTATTTATTCGAGGCTTTAGTGAACATGTCACTTTTTAGCCGTCAGCCTAATTATAGCCTTTATAGGTCTGTCACTCTAGTGAAGGCCGTCGGCTTATTAAGCCTTGTATTTATTCGAGACTTTAGTGAACTTGTCACTTTTTAGCCGTCAGCCTAATTATGGACTTTATAGGTCCGTCACTCTAGTGAAGGCCGTCGGCTTATTATGCCTTGTATTTATTCGAGGCCTTGGTCACTTTGGTGTGTTATGAATTTGTCCGTAGAAACTTTGACTATTTTCTGAATAAACTCCTCTTATTGCCATGCATCTATAAAAAAAGTAGTTCTTTAAAAAGAAAACAAAAACCTGCCCTTTTGGGCTTTGAAAAGTTATTGTAGCGAAAACTAAAGTAAAATAAAGAAACTGAGGAGTGTAGCTATAATTAAACAAGAAATAAAGGGGTGTTGCTTCTTCACATCATCCTTTTCATTGGTAGTACTTTCGCAAGTGCTCGGTGTTCCATGGATGTGGTAGCTTCTGTCCGTCTATCATCTCCAGGTGGTAAGTGCCCTTCCTTTGCCATGACGTGATTCAGTAAGGTCCTTCCCAGTTGGGGCCGAGCTTCCCTTCCGTAGGGTCTTTAGCAGAGCCCATGACTTTCCTTAGGACGAGGTCTCCTACCTTGAAATCTCTGTGTTGGACCCAAGAGTGGTAATGCTTCGCCATGTGGTCTTGGTACCGTTTGAGCTTTTGTTCTGCTATTGCCCTGACTTCATCTACTAGATCGAGTTGAAGGCATATGGCCTCGTCATTCCTTCCTTCATCGTGGTTATCTACCCTATAGCTTGTGAGTACGATCTCAACTAGGATGACCGCTTCGTTTCCGTATGTTAGTCAGAATGGTGTCTCTCCCGTAGGTGTCCTTACCGTCGTTTTGTATGCCAATAGTACGCTCGGTAATTCTTCAGGCCATATGCCCTTTGCCCCCTCGAGCCGAGTCTTGATGATCTTGAGTAAGGATCCGTTCGTAACCTCGACTTGCCCGTTAGCTTGTGGATGGGTAGGGGAGGAGTAGTGGTTCCTGATTCCTAACTGTGAGCAAAAATATAGAATGAGTCATTGTCGAATTGTTTTCCACTATCCGAGACTAAGACCCTAGGAATGCCAAATCTGCATATGATGCACCTCCAAACGAAACTCCGTATGTTTTTTTCCGTAATGGTGGCCAGAGCTTCAGCTTCCACCCACTTTGTGAAGTAGTCAATGCCTACTACCAAGAACTTCAACTATCGGACCGCTGTAGGGAATGGTCCCATAATGTCTAGTCCCCACTGAGCAAATGGCCAGGGGGCCGTCATCGGAGCTAGCTCTTCAGTTGGTTGTTTGATAATGTTGTTGAACCTCTGACATTTGTCGTAGGCCTTAACATAAGCTTCGGCGTCTGCCTGCATGGTAGGCCAATAGTATCCCGCCCGCACAAGCTTGTGTACCAGCGATCTTGACCCTAAGTGGTTTCCGCAAATCCCTTCGTGTACCTCTCTCATGACATAATCTACCTCTTCATTACCTAAGCACCTTAGGTATGGGCGGGAGAAGCCTCTTTTGTATAGAACATCTTTTATCAAGATGAACCTTGCTGCCCAGACCTTTAGATTTCTTGCGGCTTCCTTCTCGTTCGGCAAAACGCCGTCCTTCAAGTATGAAGCTATTGTTGTGGTCCAGTTGCTTTCAGAACCTATCTCCTACACGTCGCTTGAGTTTATTAGTAGAGAAATTTGAACAAAAGAGAGTACATTACCATAGGTGATCATGTGTTCTGCTGAAGCGGCCTTGGCAAGGCGATCGGCTTGCTCATTCTCTCCTCTGGGGATTTGGCTGATTTTGGCCTGTAGGTCGTCTGCCCTCCTTTTCACTTGATAGTGGTATCGTTTCATCCTTTCGCCCCTGCAATCATAATCCCCATTTACTTGGTTAGTAATGACCTAGGAGTCGCAGTAGATAACTACGCTTGTGGCTCCTGCGGCTCTGGCGAGGTCAAGGCCCGCTACTAACGCTTCGTATTCCACTTCATTATTGGTGGTTGGGAAGTCGAGACGGATCATGCATTCAACTACATCTCCTTCAGGTGACAGTAATACTATGCCGGCCCCGTCGGCCTATCTATTAGATGATCCATCCGTATGCACGCTCCACTGAGGGGATTCTTCTGCCCCCTTGTCTTCGTCATGAGTAAACTCCGCTATGAAGTCTGCGACGACCTGCCCTTTGATAGCGGTTCGAGGGCAATATTGGAAGTCGAACTCGCTCAATTCTATGGCCTAGAGTGCTAATCTTCCAGCGGTTTCAGGGTTGCTCATAGCTCGCCGCAAGGGCCTGTTGGTCAGGACGATTACCGTATGGGCTTAGAAGTACGGTTTGAGTTTGCGAGCTGCCGTAACTAGCGTAAAGGCTAGTTTCTCCATGGGCAGGTATCTCTCTTTTGCTCCGCGAAGCACCCGGCTGGCGTAGTATACGGGTTTCGATACTTTTTCTTCCTCCTTGATCAAGGATGCGCTAACGGCGGCGGGTGAAACGGCTAAGTAGAGAAAAAGTTCTTCACCCAGTTGCGATGGACTTAGCAACGGTGGGGTGGAGAGGTAGGCTTTTAATTCTTCGAACGCATGCTGACACTCGTCTGTCCATTCGAAGTACTTCTTCAGTGTGCAGAAAAAGGGCAAACATTTGTCCGTTGCCTTCAACACGAACCTATTCAGCGCTGCCATTTTTCCATTAAGGCTTTGTACCTCATTTACATTTCTTGGGGGCTTCATCTCCATTATGGCCCGAATCTTATCTGAGTTTGCTTTTATCCCCCTTTACGACACCATGAACCCTAGAAATTTTCCCGTCGTCACTTTGAAGGCGCATTTTCCTAGGTTGAGCTTCATATTATAAGAACGGAGGGTGTCAAATGTCTCTCTGAGGTCTTCCAAGTGATTTTCCTCCTTTCGGCTTTTCACTAGCATATCGTCCACGTAGACCTGGACATTTCTCCCAATTTGTGGCGCGAACATTCTGTTCATGAGCCTTTGGTATGTCACACCTGCATTCTTCAATCCGAAGGGCATTACTCTATAGCAGAAGAGGCCTTGACTGGTTACAAATGAAGTTTTCTCCTGATCATCTTCGTGCATCCGAATTTGGTTGTAACCCGAGAAGGCGTCCATAAAACTTAGCAACTGATGCTTGGCTGTAGAGTCCACTAGTACGTTGACTCGTGGGAGAGAGTAGCTGTCCTTGGGGCATGCTTTTTTTAGGTCGGTAAAGTCCATGCACATCCTCCACTTACCCCTAGCTTTTTTTACCATTACTACGTTCGCTAGCCAGTCAGGGTAATATACCTCCCTTATGAAGCTTGCTTCCTGAAGTTTGCGGACCTCTTTTGCAATGGCTTGGTCTCGTTCTAGGGCGAACACTCGCTTTTTCTGTCAGATGGGGGGAAAGAAAGGCGATACACTCAGCCTATGTACGATGATTGATAGATCTATTTCGGGCATGTCCTCGTGGGTCCAAGCAAATACATCTCGATTGCTTCTTAGAAAAGATGTGAGCTCTTGGCGGATGGCGGGACTGGCGAGAGTTCCAATCTTGGTTGTTCGCTCGTGGTTCGAGTCGTCAAGAAACACCTCTTCAATTTTCTCCACAGGTTCCGTCGTTGTTCAGTGTTCTTTTATGCTCATTGCCTAGAGGTGGTCATCTATTTTCATCATGGCTACAAACATTCACATGTGGCCACTTGATTTCCTCGCAACTCTCCCACGCCTTCCACGAATTGAGGGTGGGTCGCCCAAGGATAGCATTGTAAGCAGATGAGCAGTCGACCACTAGGAATGTCACGTCCTTGGCGATCTGTTGTGGGTAGTCGCCTACTACGACGGACAATGTGATTGCACCTAAGGGGAGCACCCTTGTTCCTCCAAAACCGACAAGAGGAGTGTTCATCGGGATCAACCGTTCCCTGCCGATTCCCATCTGCTAGAATGTCGGATAATACAGGATATCTGCTGAGCTTCCATTATCGACCAACACCTTGTGCATGTTGTAATCTTCTATCCGTATGCTGAAGACCAGCACATTGTCGTGCGGGTGGTGAAGACGTCTTGCATCCTCCTCCGAGAATTCGATTATGGGGCTTTCTCTCCGTGCTATCTTCGGCACAGAGCCCGTCAACTAAAAATTTTGGACCATTCTAAGGTAAGTTTTCCGAGATTTTTTGGATGATCCAGTGACTGCCGTTCCTCCCACGATCATTCTTATGTCCCCTATGGGGGCTCTCGGTCATTCATTATTCCGTCGGGGGTTCTGCTCCTGAGGGGGTTGATCTGTTCTCTCCTTTCTGTCAAACCTCTGCAACTTTCCTTGTTTAATAAGGGCTTCAATCTGCTGTTTCAAGTCGTAACAGTCAACTGTGTCATGACCGTGGTCTCGGTGGAAGCGGCAATACTTATCCTTCGAGCGTCTGTTGAGATCTCCCTTCAGCTTCCAAGGGTAAGTTAGGGCTTCCTCATCTTTGATCTGCATTAGAACTTGATCTACCTAGGCCATTAGTGGGGTGAAGCTTGTAAACCTTCCCCTCGGGGGCTTGGGGCTACGTTCGTCCCGTCGGTCTCCCGTTCAGGCCTTCTTATGCCCTTGGTCTTATCGGGTATCATCCTGCCTTTCCCTTTTTCTAGGTTTCTCCTCCCGAGCTGACAACGCGTCTTCAACGTTCATGTACTTAGTGGCCCTATAAAGCACTTCTAACATGGTCTTCGGATCATTTTTGTATAAGGAAAACAAAAACTTACCCTTTCGTAGCCCATTTGTGAAGGCTGCCACAAGTATCTTATCATTGACTTCGTCAATCGAGAGCGCTTCCTTATTGAAGCGAGATATGTAGGATCGTAGCGTCTCGTCCTCTCGCTGTTTAATGCTCATCAAGCAAGTTATGGACTTCTTATATCTATGTCCACTGATGAAGTGCACGGTAAACTGAGCGCTCAATTCCTTGAAAGTGCTGACTAAGTTGGGCATTAGTCGACTGAACCAGATTCTAGCTGCTCCCTTCAGCGTCGTAGGGAAGGCCCTACACATGATTTCATCCGCTACACCTTGAAGGTGCATCAATGTCTTGAAGGTCTCCAGGTGGTCTAAAGAGTCCTTGACTCCGTCGTAGCTATCTATGTGCGGCATGCAAAACTTATGCGACAAGGGGAAAGAGTTGACAGCAGCAGTGAACGGGGAATCAGTGCGGTTGATGAGATCGTCAAGATCGCTGGATACCCATCCCTTGAGAGCTTTCATCATAACCTCCATTTGCTCCTTCATCACCTGTATCTCCGCAAAGACAGGGGGTGGAGTCGCGTCCATGAGGGATGGGATGCTTACATTTTGCTGCTCCAGTCGGCTCGGGGCGTTACTTCCTTCCGGTCCTTCGCGGTCTCGCCGCTCAGCACTGGAATCTTCTAGGTCTTCTGTAATATTATTGCCTGCCTTCCGATGTAGCTGCTCTTCCAAAACCTAATTCTGCCTTGTGAGGCGTTTGACGACTGCAATCAGGACCTACACTTGCTTCTTTAGAGCATTCGGTTGTGGCTCATCTTCCTGAACATTGTTGATGGTTGCCATTGATTGAGTGAGTACCATGCAACTCTTTTGTCGGGGGAGCGTTAGTTGTGGTTTATGACACTACTCGCAACGTTCCCCACAGATGGCGCCAACTGATGATGCTAGAAAATCAACAGTGAGCTATACGGCAAACATGTGATCGCAATGACACCTGCACAACATAAAAAAGAAAGGACCTAACAGAGAGCACCGGTGTGGTGCTGGTCGAATACCCTCCGAAGGTCAAGTTAGAACTTCTCACAACTCTAGAGTGCTAGAGAGCGGTAAATTATACGTACCTCGATTGGTGAAGGTATTGGGGCTTTTATAGTAGTAGGGTGTGAACATCCCCTAGTGGGACTAGAAGTCTTTTCCTTTTAGGAATCTTCTTGAGTCATACTTTACGAGATCCTTTCCTTATGGGAATCCCTGTGGATTCATCGAAGCGTGGAGAGCAAGTTATTTCCTTATATACCCGATACGTGGGTGGCAAGCAAACATCGATCAGTACCGTCAACTTGTGATGACATTTTGGCTTTCACCCCGTCGCCCTCTTGAGGGTGTCAGCCTAATGAGGGCGTTAGCCTCATGAAGGCGTCAGTCTTAGGGTGTCCTATGAGGCTTCCCGTCACCACATTTCCTACGAGGAATAATATGCAAATCGATGGACATGAAAGATGCCGTCAGCCTGTATCGTCGCCATCGTCCCATGTTGTCGATGTAAACCGTCAACCTACCCATGGTTACGTCATCTACTTATTTTTCTTCCACATCAATTTCTATCATTGCATAAAATGGCTAGCTAATTAAATCATTAAGTCCAGCTCTGTTTATATAGTCACGGAGGAGAGAGAAAGCTAAGCTAAAAAGGTGGAGATTCTGTTACAACAGGCTTAACAACTTAACCACCTATTACACGTGTGAAAAACAGAAATCGAAAGCTGAAATAATTGAACAAATGAAACACAACATTTTTCTCTTGATTACAAACTCAGGATTTTAAGTGATACGGTGCACCTGACAAATGGGATTCAACACGACACCGTTTCCATTGTCTTTATCAGAATCATCTCCTAATCCTCTGCTCTTCAAATGGAACCTGCCCTGTATTGATCATCATCTGTCTTTGGGTGACGCTGGCGCCAAATTCGATGTACACGAATTGCAACCTTGGACTGCAATTGCTCTAATTCGTGACAATTTTGAATGCCATAATTGTTTCAAGTCATGGGCCATTAGAGCGAAGGCTTCCACTTTCATGTGTGTTTTCAGGGTTTTTGAAGAAACTAGGACTTTTGATAAGTTGTACATGTCACCGTCGAAAGGTCTCAAAACCCATTTAAGAAGTTCTCCTCCAAAGTACTGACCTTTTCCAAGACGCTCAGCATGTCGAGAGTTAGATCCTTCACCATTATTGCTTGTATAAGTCCATACAATGCCTTCTGTAATAATGAATATCGCATCAATTGGGTCTCCCTCCCTAACAATGTAGCAGTGCTCGTTGTAGAACCTATGAAGCACGGGTGTGTTTTGGGACTCGAGTGCGAGTGCGGGTGCAAGTGTGGGACTCAGCAATTTTTGAAAAAAGTGGGTGCGGGTGTAACGGGACTCGGCAATTAAAAAATTATTAAAAATATTTTTATTTATATTTTTAATATATTGCTAAGCATACTTTTTCACATTACATAAACATATACCAAATTTAAGAGCAATAATAGATAATAACTAAAACATGATGTTCATAAATTAAATACAACCCACAAGATTGAAACTAAAACATTCCATGATGTTCGGAATTTAGAATACAACTCACAAGTTTGAAACTAAAACAAAATAAAAGATAATCAACAAAACAATCAAACACCAACATCATCATCATCAAGATCAATAGCTTCACTTCAAACATCACTTTCACTAGTAGTAACACTAGTGCTAGCATTCCCAATAATCATGGCCTCCAACTCTGGCTCATCAAGTGTAAGGGTTGCATTCTCAAGAATTCCAGCTCCTCCATGTATGTCGCTCTTCATTCCAAGAGTCTCTTGAAATATCTCACATCTTTGTTACTGTATTTACGTACTCCTCATTGCACCTTGACAAGAGTCGAAGATTAGAATGCACATATACCAAATCCTTAGCGCATGTAGGAGCCATTTTGTTTCTTTTTAAGGAATGAATGAATTTGTATGTGCTCCAATTCCTCTCAGCACATAAGGATGAACAAGGTTGTCCAAGAAGTTTAAAGGCAAGGGTTTGAAGAGTTGGAAATGTGGAGCCATAGTATTGCCACCAAACCAAAGGGAGTAAGGCCCACCTATCTATCAAGGCATCTGGTGAAGAAAACCTTCCTCCTAAAAATGCAACAAACTCAAACTTCACCACCTTTAATTCATTTTCATCTTCAAAGTATCGATCCAAACACTTGCTCATTTCCATAGAAATTTCATGATCTTGATGTGGAGAGATGCGTTTTGGATTCTTTGAAAGCCATTCAATGGAGTAATACCTAGTTAAAAATTAAAAAACAAATATAGATGAAACGCGTGTTTTACTAGAAGGGTGAACTAAGGAAAGTAGAAAATAAATGGACTTACTTAGGATTTAAGGAATAAGCCAAGCAATGTAGTGGTGTACAATTTTTAGTCCATCGATCAATGAGTATATCATACACCACACTCCAAAATGAGCTATACTGATCATCTTCCAAGCCTTCGTGCCGATATATTGCTACCTTCACCTTCTCTATCATTGAATCCCACATCTCATACACAAGGTGAAGACAAGGCTTATCTCTGTCGGCTACTTATAGCATATCATAAATAGGTGTTGTGAATTCAAGGATATAATCAATTTTATCCTACCAAAGATCACTTAGAATCATATCTTTCACCTTTTGAGCTTTTCCAACATCATCTTCCCTATAAGAAGCCCATTGGTCACTAATAGCCATGGCTTGAAAGCATCTTTTTATCAATTTCAACCTTTTCAACATTACAACAACCGAAGCAAATCTAGTATTAGTAACTTGGAGCAATTTTAATGGATAAAATTCATTAGACATTGCCAACCTCATTGAATGGTTCATGATAAAAACACGTATAAAGGATGCATCATCAGCAATACGTGTAATCCAACTACATTCCTCGTATGTAACTTCATTCTTTTTAGTGTTTTTTGCTGCAAAAATATTCTTGAAAGCTAGATTGAGAGTGTGGACAACACAAGGTGTCCAAAATATTTTAGGATACTCACTTTCAAGAAGAGCTCCAGCAGACTTCATCACACTAGCATTATCAGTGATGACTTGGACAACATTTTCATGTCATGTCCAATCTCTTTTATAGCATCCTTCAACACCCCAGCAATATAATGTTTGTCTTTGAACTCACCTGACCCATCAATTGCATTTACAAACACTGGACCCCTTTCTGATACAGCCATAATATTAATAAAAGGCCTCCTTTGTGGATCTGATCATCCATCAGAAACTATACTTACACCATTTTCAAGCCAAGAGTCCTTAATTGGTTTCAAAAGTATTTCAACATAAGCTCTTTCTTTTTGCAAAAGTGTTTTTCTCAAAGCATTTTATCCAAGAGGAACATAACCCTTAATGCTATTGGCAGTAGCATATGCATAGGAATTACGATAATGTGGGTTCCTTGCAAAGTTAAACGGAAGCCCACCAGTGTAAAACATCCTAGCAATTCTACTATTCAATTCATGTCTAGCATTATTCTGGAATGCTCTCTCCAAAGGAGAATTCACAGTCACCTTCCTCCTCTTACCATCAACAGGATTTGTACTATCACTCCCTTCCTGTCTCCGAAATGGGGAAATAGGTATAGGCCCACGGTCTGGGGGAGGTGGGGGCAAAGGAATTTGACTTCTCCGTTCTCTCTCTAACTTATCATTCTAAACTTGATCATGCATTCGCTGCATTTCCAACCTATGGCTCGGTGTCACCTTAGGGCATGGTTTAATACCTTTATTAGGAATTTTTAATAAATGAGCTTTAACCCTAGAATAGGATCCCATATAAACTACACCATAATAGTTGCACTTAAAGTAGGTGTTTCCACCTGATTTAACAGAAGCACCAGGTGGTTTTTCTACTTTATTCACATGCTGCCAAAGAGGAGAATCATCATTTGGCACTACTTGATTAGATGAAGGTGAAGTTTCTGTGCTAGTAACTTCGTCCATTGCAAATTCACTAGATTCAATTTAACCTACAAATAGTAACTATTAACTAAATAAATTAATAATAAATCAAACCTAGGTTCACAGATTCTCAAATCACAATGAGTAATAACTATTAACTAAATAAAAAATCAAACTCAAGTCACAACATTATTACATTACAACTTATATAAAAAATTTATAAAATTAAAAAAAAAAAAAAAAAAAAAAAAAGATCAGGTGAGGTGAGCTTCAAACTAAAAAAATCAAATCAGCTTGAGCTTAAAAAAATTGAAAAACTAAGACTAAAAGCTTTAGTTTGATACCTGAGTTGAAACTCCTGAGAGGGGGTCGAGCTTGAGAGTTGAGAACTTCAGACTTGAGATTGAGAGTGGGTCAGTGAGGTTGCGAGTGAGTTTGTGATTGAGTGGGTCGGTGAGGTTGTGAGTGAGTGGGTCGGTGAGGTTGTGACTGAGTGGCTGAGTGTCTCAAACACAGAGAGGCAGAGAGCACCTGGGATCGGCAACATAAAGAGGCAAAGAGGCGAGAGTACACGCACAGAGAGACAAATGAGAGAGAGCTGAGAGAGTTTAGGCCCTTTAGGTTTGTTATTAAGTTCAAATGGTGTGTTTTACAACTTTTTTTTTTTTTTGAATTTTGGCTTGAATTGGTCGTTTTGGCAATTTCACCCGATATGGTCTGAGTCGGCGCAAATCAGCCCAATTCAACGCGATTCGACCGAGTTTGAGCCGCGTTGGCGTGAATCGTGGAAAAAAAAAAAAAAAAAAAAAGGTGGACGCAGCACCGACACGCGAGCAGTGGCGTCCCTCGCGCATCGCCGTGTCGGATGCAGGTACGGCATGAGTTTTGCCACATCCGTACATTGTAGTGTAGAACATTGGTTTGAGAGAGTCGCAAATCTTAAGCAACAGTTGTGTACGCTTCGCTAAGCCATTATCTTTTATGATTTTGAGCTGCTCAAGAAAAAAAAAAAAAAACACTTCTAAGTTTGTGTAAATCTAACTTATGCCTCTTAGTATTTTGGTAATTGAGTTTCACGTAAAGCAAATTATCTTAATAATGTTACTGTACTTATAATAAATTACATACTAAAAGCATGTCAAATTTAATGCTTATATCGAGTCATTTGACAGTTCATCAAGAAAAGATATTGAGTCATTTGACATAAACACACTGTAAAACCGAATTTTATTATATTAACTAAAATTTCTACAATATCTATATAATTCCCCAAATAATTATTATTAAAAGTAAAGGTGCTAAGAAATATTTAATATTTTATTTTTAAAAGTATAATGGATATGAGAAAAAATACTTTTAGGTCAGCCTGTTTACTTCTAGTCGATTAACATTGTTTCATTATAGGTACTCTATGAATGCATGCATTTAGTATTTTTTAAGGCATAAAGAATACATTTTGAATTTGTTTTTTGGTTGTGTTTGTTAACTCTACTTTGAACTAGAATCTAAGAATATATTTTCCCTAACCTCTACAATTAAATCAGAACAGTAATTCTTAAAAAAAAAAAAAATCAGAATAGTAATCCTTAGAGCTGAGGATTCCCATTCCGCCCACCCACCCAACTCACAAGCCATAGCAACCCACTGCTGTCTATGCTGCCAGCCCGTACCCATTCATGACTTTTGTGGAAAATTCTTTGTGCATAAATCTCTATAAATTGTTAAGAAATTGTCTAAAATTGAACATAAATTTTAAAAATTATGAAAACTCATATAGATGTTAGGGGAATCAGTTCGGTTTTTTTTTTTTTTTTTTTTTTTTTCTTCTTCTCATTTTTGTACAAATTATCCAATTAAAAATGAGTTTTTTTTGTTATAATTTTTTCGTAGATCTAATTATACTAGCTCTAGCGTTTAGTTTAGTTTAGTTTTTTTTTTTTTTTTTTTTTCCTTGTGCTTGATCTATTATTTACTAAAAAGACTAACATATCATAGAAAATTTTAATAATAAATTATCATTTTATGAAAAATATATTCTCAAAAAACATAATCAAACGCATTTTAATGAGCATAATTATTTTCTCACTTATTTGAGCATTATTTAAAATTTTTTTTTTGAGATCCATTATTAAAAACTTTATTTCTCCAAACAATGTATTTTGCAAATTTCGTTTGGTTAGAATTTGATATTACTAGAATTTCTATTTTCCAAAACTACCAAACGTAGCCACGACCGTTCTTATGTACACAGTACACTAGTAAATTCTAAAATCTTAACATTCAACATTTTTATTTAATTCTCAAATGATATTCTATTATTAGATTGAACTGGTAGGATTTTACTATTAATTTTCAAAAATTAGTCATTGTCACTCTTAGGTTCTAAGGATTTAAGATCTAAATGTATTAAAACTTCATTGAGTAATGTTAGCAAACCATGATCAAAATATTTAGTCTAGATTTAGGTTGCTCAAAGTGTGGTTATGTGTAAAGTTGGAATCAAGTAATTGTAGGAAATTACTATTCAATTTCTGCAAGGCTCGATCGATCAAAAATTAGACTTCATCGATCGAAACTCGTGCAGATTGTTTTTTCTGCAGAATTTTCCAACTCAGCCTAAGCGGCTCGATCGATCGAAAATTAGATTCGATCGATCGAAGCTCGTACATATTGTTTTTTCTACTGAACTTTCTAACTTAGCCCAAGTCCATATGACGTGTAGGGTTTTATGTATTGCTTCAAATATAAAAGGAAAAACCCTAGCTACGTTTTTGAGATTGTTGATATGCTGTGTGTGTGAATCTCTTATGAGATCTAGAGGTGTTTACCTTCATATACACTTAGGGTTATCAAGATCAAGATTGATGTCGAAAGCTTGGTGATCGCTTCAGTTGCTGTTTCAAGAGCTTAAAGAAAAACATAAGTGGGAGTACTTGTGGTTGTTGTGGATCAAGGAAAGAAGTAGTTCGTGGACTCGGAGCTGTCACGTGGTCGTGGTAGTAAGTTTTCTACTCGAGGTAGCAATAGGATGTTAATGGTCTAAGTCGCTATTGTAAAACTTCAATTCTTTCATAGTGGGTCTGTTTTACCTTGAGGATAGCTAGGTTAAATCCTCCCCAGGTTTTTTATCGGTTTAGTTTTCCTAGGTTATCATATCGTGTGTTCTTTATTTTCCGCATTGTTTACATGATATGATTTACTTGTGTTAACTTAGATTTGAATAATTTACCTAAGTAATCACTTGGCTAAATAATTAGGTTAAACAATTTGTCTTTTAAGGGGTCTAAAAACGTGCAAGTAGTATCAGAGCGAGTTAGCTCTAGTATTTAGATTCTTTGATCTAAGAGTTGATCCTTGACCCCTGTTGTCATGGAATACAGTCACTCTCTTGTGATCCCACCTCACTTTGATAGAAACAATTATGCCTACTGGAAAGTAAGGATGAAAGCATTCCTGAAATCTATTGATGAGAGAATTTGGAATTCCGTTGAATACGGATGGGAGAAGCCGACTACTCCTGTAAGTGAGTGGCAAACTTCTGAAAAAGAAGTAGCCGTTTTTAATAGTAAAGCCATGAATGCTATTTTTAATATTGTTTCTATGGAGGAATTCAAGAGGATCTCTAATGTTGAGGTTGCTCATACGGCATGGAATATTCTCCAAACTGTGCATGAAAGCATAAAGGCAGTTAAGATCAATAAGCTGCAGCAATTAACAACTAGATTTGAAAGTATTAGAATGTCTGATGATGAAAGTCTTGATAAATTCTATGCTAAGCTTAATGATATTGTTAATTCTGCTTACAATTTGGATAAAATCTATGATCAACCTAAGATTGTTAGGAAGATACTTAGATCCTTAACTGAGAACTTTATACTCAAAGTAACTGCCATTACTGAAAGAAAGGATGTGGACTCCATCCCTGTTAATGAACTTGTAGGATCTCTCCAATCCTATGAGTTAGACCTACCCAAGTCAAAAAAATCCAAATCAATGGCTCGTAAGTCAGTTGATGAAGTTGATGGGAATTGATTTGATGATAAACTCTCTGTTACAAAGATTGCATATCTTGTCAATAACTTTAGAAATTTTCTTAGGAACAATAACAAAAGGGCAAGAGGTAAAAACAATGTTGAACTTAGAAATTTTAGGTGGAATGAACCCATTAAAGTGAACAATACTGATAAATCTATAGAGAAAGTAGGTCAAACCTCTAATAATTCTATAGGTTAACAATATTTTGGTTGTCAAGGGTATGGTCATGTGAAATTAGAATGTCCTACATTCTTGAGATCAAAGGGTAAATCTATGACTGTAATCTTTAGTGATGATGAAGTTTATGATCATGAGTTTGGTAGTGATGAGGATGGAAACTTCATTACTTTCACAGCTACTGCTGTAGTTGATGAAAGTATTGTGGTTGATGAGAACCCTTCTAATGAGAAACTCTCTAAGAATCCTGATTTGCAAGAAGTCTATAATAAACTTTGCAAGGTTGTTATAAAAGATGCTATGAATGTTGATTTAGGTTTACAAAAAATTACTTCTCTTGAACTTGATAAGAAAAATTTGCTGAAATTGTTTGATGCTAATGAATTGCTTGATAAGGTGAAGACTGAGAACATGTTGTTGCTTGATAAAGTTAAGAATTTTGAACTTGAATTATCTGTTGCTAGAAAACAAACAAATAGGTCTACTTGTTCTAAACTTGAACACATGTTGAGTATTCAGAAGTCTCCCTTAGACAAAACTGGTCTAGGTTTTAAAGATAGTATCTTTACTTAAGACTCATTCCACAAACTTTGTTTCTTCTTCTAAGCCTCCCGTGAGTGAGATTGTCAAACTAGTAGAAGTTACACCTCCTAGGAAAACTAGGGTTAATCTTAAAGAGTCTAAGCCTAAGAATCCTTCCATTCCTAATAATAAGGAGTATGATAGACCTTTATAGGTTTGTCATTTTTGTGGAAATACAAGACACATTCGTCCAAATTGTTTCAAGTTACAAGATGCTAAGCAAGCAAATAAGCCAAAAGTACATGTGTCTAAAGCACAAGATCTCATGGTACTTATTGGTGAGTTGGTAAAGGCTTTAAACTTTTATTCGAATCCTAGAGTTGCTCATCATTCTAATATGAATAATAACTCCACTGCAAGAGTTGCATCTAAAATGTTTTGGATGCAAAAGGCTCAATCTAATTGAGTCTTTCTAACATGGTCATTGTGCTTCATTTCTCTATTCTTTGTGACCATTCTTCTTTGTTGTTTTTGTTTTCTTTATTTTTAGGATTTGCATTGCATAACATTCATGCATTTCATGCTAGGTTGTTTTTGTTATTCTTTAAAAACAAAAAATAAAAAACCAAAAAAAAAAAAAAAAATGAAGAAAATGAAGGAAAAATGTGTTTTGCATTTTTTTTTTGGATTTATAATCAAGGTTGGCCATATTATTTTTACATAACATTTTTATGTACCTTGTTTAGCTTGGATGAGCTTATTTTATTACACCTTGCTAGTTTTAGCATTATAGTGCATGTTATGTGGGAGTTGTTTATAGTTTTTGATCACATGATCTTGATCTTGAAGTCACATACTTTTGATATAAGGACTACAAAATCCTAAGAAAAAGACATAAATAATCATCTCACCACTGTTTACTAGCCAATCATGAACACCTTAGTGCATATCATATGATTTAGTGCTCGAGAAAGTGTAGCACATGCACAAAAAGAATATAAGGTATAGCATCGGCTTATAATAATGAAATTGGTGCACACATTATTGGGATATAATAAATTCAAATTGAAATAAAATTGGTGTGTACATTATAAGGCAAAACAAGAAACTTACGTGATTGCAAGCTTGTTTTCTAGGAGATGTGAGAGTTATATGATGTAACTCTTTAAATGATAGTCGCTTTCAAACTTATGTGATGAATTTTGTAGAAATTGTGATTAATTACTATCTACTTATCACCTCACATGTATCTCAAGCTATTCTAGTTGCACACACTATACAAGTTATTATTTGCTAAACTTAGTACATTATATTGTGTGTGATCTTGTTGTGGCTATCCAAGATTAAAAGTTCCTTGATTTTAATGCAAAATATGTTTAATGTTTGAGCTTTAGGACAAATTGATTGAATTTTTGGGAGATCTGGGTTGAATTCAAGTGTTTTTGAAAAACTTTACATCTCATACTTATGCATTTTATTCATAAAACAATGTGCTTTGAGGGTTTCTGCATTAAAATGCTTTGTTTTTCAAAAAAAAAAAAAAAAAAAAATTCTAGATTTTCGATCGATCGAACCTGTTGCTCAAACGATCGAAAATGCGACAAAAAATTAGGTTTAAATTTTCCTGGCTCGATCGGTGCTCGATTGGTGCTAGATCGATCGAAATTGATTTTCGATCAATCGAATCTAATTTTTGACCAATCAAAAATCGGTTAGAGAGTTTTAAAAAAAAGCTTTTCTCACATGTTCATCACATTGTTCATTCTTTTTCAAAAAGCTTTCTCTCTCTTCTTCTTGGACTGATCCCCTTCAAGTCAATTTTTTTCGTTTTCTTCCTAGTTTTTCTCAAGGTTTTTGTCTTCAAGTCCTAGTAAGACCTTTTTACCCCTTCCTTTTCATTTTATTCACATTTTTCATGCATTTTAGGTGAAATTTTCGGACCTATAGATTTTTGGGGTTTTTGATTTTTAAGTTGGTTTCTTTCAAAATTGATCACTGGATTTTTGTTTTTAGATGTTGTAAACATGTTTCTCATGCATTAATTTGATTAATTTGGTAATTTGAGAACAATTTGAAATTCTAGGGCTTAAAACTACATGAAATTGAGGATTTTGTTCAATTAGGCTGTAATTGGTAAAATTGACTTGTGTAATTGATTGATTAATTCATTATATGATGTTTCCTAACTAGTATGATGGTTAATTGCTCAATTTGGGTTAAATTTCTGAAATTAGATTTTTTAAAATTTGGGGTTTTTGTTCTAAAACTATAAGTTCAAGTCAATTGTTGGTTCATAAATTAAAATTGAACTGTTTTCAATGCATTAGAGTATGCATCATTTGTTCATTCAGTTCATGCATCATATAGAATGATATTTTCTATTGTTGTTTTCTCTCTAATCCTCTCTGATGCAGTCTGCCCTTGGTTTTCTTTGTTTTCTTTCTTTGGTCTCTATTTTGATCTTTCCTTTCCTACCCTTAGCACCATGGTTAGGAAGTCTAGAGCCCATAAGAAAACCTCCACCTCCTCTACACCTGTTTTCTAGGATGATAGGTTTCTTAGCCTGAAAAATCAAGAAACTTTTGAGAAACTGAATGTCTATAGGAAGGTGTGGGTTGAGCAGAAAGTGATTTTAGATGAGGTTGATCCTGAGATTCATAGGGGTTGGTTGCCTCTTTTAGATGTAGATCATCCTCCTTTGGCTGTTTTGATTAGAAAGTTCTATTTGAACCTCTCTATTCACTCCACTCCATCCAACATTCAATTTATGAAGAGTTGGATAAGGGGAGAAGAGTATGTCATTACTCCTCAAGTAGTGGCCTCTGCTCTTGGTGTACCTTTGGTACAACAACCTTTTTATCCTTATGATGAGACCCCTCCTCTTGACGACATCATTTCACTCATCACTAGTTCTTCCATTCAATGGGGTATTGATCCTCATATCACCTCTCATGAGCTTACTAAGCTCAGTTATCTATTTTTCCGGATTTCATGTCATTCCATTTGGCCTATCTCTCATTTACACACCATTCCCATTGAGAGATATGCTTTTTTGTATGTTCTTGTCACCAATGCTTCTATTTGTTTTCTCTCCCTGTTTATTACCACTTTAGTTGAGGTTTATAGGAGTAGCTCAAAAGGGCACGGTCTTTTCTTTCCTGATTTCATTCATAGGATTTTGTTAGATTTGGGTTTAGAGGATTTTCTTGTATCCAAGCCTATTCATATCATCACCCCCATAGGTGCCACCTTTCTTAGGCAAAGAGCGGCTCAGATGAAAGCTAGCTCTAAATGCCCCAGAGAGTCTTCCACTGGTGATGCATCTCGTCCTCCTCCATCTGGTGATCCATTTGCTGAGGAGTTTGTCAATCCCACCACCACTGCTGATCCTCCGCCTTTTTCATCTAGTGATGCTTCCATTCGGAGTATGTTGGAGATTGTCATGACCTTTTAGGTGGTGCATGGATAGATTTTGGTGGATGCGCTTGCTGAGCTTCAAGCTCTACATGCGGATTTGGCGAGTGTTCAACATTCTTCCCCGCCTCCACCTTTTGATGATGAGTCTTGATTGCCCTTTGGCAATTCATCACAAAAAGGGGGAGTATTTATGCATGTTGATAGGGGGAGATTTTGTGTTTTTGTTGATAGGGGGATATTTAGTTTGTAATCATGATGTATTCAATTTTTTTGGCTCATGATGTATTTGTTTTATAGGATGTATATGATAGGGGGAGACATTATGTTTTTATCTCTATTATTGTTTCTTGTTTCACATGTGTTACATTGATTATTGATTTATATTATGAGGTTATTCATGATATATGTCTTTTATTTTCTGTTTTGTGAAATTAAGAATTTATCTTGTTTTTACTTGTATTTTCCACACATGCGTTTATGTGTTTGTTGAGTGTTATAGGAATATATAGATTGATTCAATCATACTGCTCTCTACATTGGTAACTGATAAATAGTAGTTAGGTTGAATTGTTTTTGGGCATTTTGTTTTAATGGGTTGTTTTGTAACTTTGAGCATTTATGTTTTAGTATGTGTTTTGTCACGGATTTCCAAAAGGGGAGTTTGTTAGGTTCTAAGGATTTAGGATCTAAATGTATTAGAACTTCAATGTGTAATGTTGTCAAACCATAATCAAAACATTTAGTTTAAATTTAGGTTACTCAAAGTGTGGTTATGTGTAAAGTTGGAATCCAGTAATTACAAGAAATTACTATTCAATTTCTGCAAGGCTTGATCAATCGAAAATTAGACTCAATTGATCAAAGCTCGTGTAGATTGTTTTCTCTGCTGAATTTTCCAACTCAACCTATGCCCATATGACGTATAGGTTTTTATGTATTACTTCAAGTATAAAAAGAAAAACCCTATCTACGTTTTTGAGGTTGTTGATATGCTGTGTGTGTGAATCTCTTGTGAGATCTAGAGGTGTTTACCTTCATATACGTTTAGGGTTATCAAGATTAAGATTGATGTTGAGAGCTTGGTGATCACTTTAGTTGTTGTTTCAAAATCTTAAAGAAAAACACAAGTGGAAGTACTTGTGATTTCTGTGGATCAAGGAAAGAAGTAGTCCGTGGACTCGAAGCTGTCACGTGGTCGTGATAGTAAGTTTTCTACTTGAGGTAGCAATAGGATGTTAGTGGTCTAAGTCACTATTGTAAAACTTCAATTCTTTCCTAGTGGATCTATTTTACCATATGGATAACTAGGTTAAATCCTTCCTAGGTTTTTTACTGGTTTGGTTTTCCTAGGTTATCATATCGTGTGTTCTTTATTTTCCGCATTGTTTACATGATATGATTTAGTTGTGTTAACCTAGATTTGAATAATTTACCTAAGTAATCACTTAGCTAAATAACTAGGTTAAACAACTTGTATTTTAAGGGGTCTAAAAACGTACAGTCACTATAAAATATATATTAAAGCTAGTAAATACTTGTTTCTAACTGATATTCAAGACTATAACCAAACATACTAATGCAAAAGGGAACAAATATTTTTTCGTAGGCTATAAAACTACACATCAGTCATAAAAATGATGGTTTTTTTTGTTTTATGAGTATAATTACCTAAATATATACGACCATAAGAGATTTTATCAATCGAACTAATTAAAATGCACAAAATTTGTAAGTTTTAGTTTTTAAGTTAAATGGTATTCTTCTATGTTCTATTAACTACTTAATTAGAATATTTCCAAAGTGTAGTACATTGTCATCATGCATGGGACAAGCAGTTATTTAGCAAATTTATGAAGGTAATGAAACTCACATTCTTGAGCAGATTTAAGCAGATATGGGGCTTAACAACGCTTTGAAGTTCAGGAGGAAGACGAGGGAAAAGGGTCTCTACATAAACGTCTTCGTCTGCTTCATAATTCTGACCTATGTAGTCAATAATCCTGTCTTCTGTTGTACTATGAATGCGGTATTTAGACATCCACAATAAAAGGATTTTTAGTCGTTTTCTCCTCATGTGTGCCTCGTCCAACTTTTTGACTAAATTAAGGCGTTCTTCTTGTTCTTTTGTTGCTCTCCACTGCATGTACATCTGTCGTCCCACTTCTACTAGTCAATTCAACTCACCAAATCTTACTATGTTTAGGCATTAAAACTAATAATGTTTTACAATTATACATCTCAATGTTCTACTTCCACGCACAACTTTTCTTTTTCCATCTTCTCAAAAAAAAAAAAAAAAAAAAAAAGACGTACATAGGAAAAGGGGTAAAATTTATAGACTTAAACAATCTTGTGGAGGGGAAAACGAAGGGAACAAGATTCAGACGGAAAATAAAAAAATAAAAAGGGGGTAAAGTACAAGAAAAACCTATAAATTTATAATTAGGACATATTAAACTCCAGACTTTCAATTGAGAATGAGACACTTTGATTAAACTCCTGACTTTTATAAATTTACATTTGAGGGTGAAATTTTTTTGGAAGGATTTTTGTGTATATTTATGAAAGTCTTGGGTTTAATGAGTCCCATTTAAAATTGTAAGGTTAATGTGTCCTAATGATAAAACTATGGTGCCCTTTTTATACTTTCCCCAAAAGGAAAATACTAACAACTCAGTCACCAACTTGTGCAATATGCAAAAAAGTTCCTAAGGGTAACAACTAGTTGCTATCCTTACATCCCTTCAATTAGTAGTTAAGTTCCAAGTAAAATAGATAGAATTTAATCAGTTACACATGTTAGGATTATGATAGAGTTAGAGGTATATGTGTAGGGTTGTGCAACCCACTCGGTTACCCAACCTAAGTGATAAACCCCACTAGATCTGAGCCAATCACAGCCTGACCTGACTACTCCAGTGGTCTGCAGCAGATCTCTTCCTATATAAACTAATGGCGGCAAGTCAGTTACAGGTCACCTTCCTCAAAACCCAAAATACCCAAACTGACTGGAATATATATGAGTTTTCTAGCGAGATTCGCAAGATTTGGCAAGATCTCACTGGATATGGTGAGAAATCCATCAGATTTGGAGAAATCTCACTAGATTTTCATCGATTTTTGCCATTAACTAGCCTAATTTTCTCCGTTTTCTAGATCTACGACTCTAACTGAATTGACCACCACTCATTGAAGGTTTGATCTACCCAATCTGATCAACTTTTTTGGTCGGCAATGAGTTGAGATAGGTCGGGTTGAGTGCTTGAGCCTGAATGTTCAAATAGTGTGTAAAACACCTTGAACGTTTAGACCCCCAAATTACAAAATATCAATTCAAGCTTATTATCAAACAATGTATATGCAGAATATGAACATAAGCTAAAACAGAATTGATAAAACAATCTCAACCAAATAAAATCACAACCACAGTAGAAATTAAATGGCAAAGATTAAGGGAAGAGAGATGCAAACACAAAGATAACACAGCAATATGTTATCGAAGAGGAAATCGAAGTCCTCGGCGTAAAACCTCTCCGCCGCCCTCCAAGTGGTCAATAATCCACTAGAGAATGAAGTTGGGATACATGAACAGCAAAAGACCCTCCAACCTTAATCTACCCAGTGTACCTAAGCTCTCCAAGCTTCTTGCTCCAACAAGGTTACGCCGAACCTTTGTCTTCTTTATCTTACCAGATTCCGCTATATCCCATAGCATCAACCAATATCAATTGATCCCTTCCTAACTGCTTCCCAAGTACCAAATAGCCTCCTCACAAATATGGGTTTGGTGAGAAAAGGTTTTTGCTAATGTACCTCTTAAGGATGTATCAATGGAGAGGGTGAGACTAGAGGAATTTGGATAATAAAAGGACGAAGATTGTGGATGAGTCAATCTTGTTTTTCTCTAAGGTTTCTCTCTCAAACTTTTCTCTGGAAGCTCTCTACAATACGTGGGTA
>JALGQJ010000058.1:0-40000 GCA_023055345.1 Quercus wislizeni | reverse complement strand
ATCTTTTGAGAACAAAAGGATATCATCCACATTGATTAATGCATTGGCTAAAAGTGGCTGGAACAACATTGCCATTGATTTCTGAAATTGGGAGCCTTTTGTGCTTCTAGTAATTAAGGACTCTGCAACTTCTAATGAGAGAGGAACATGACACAGAGGAATGGCTATGAGAGAGGGTGTAAGAAGATTATGGAAACTGGTTGATTAAGTAGATTACTAACAACATATAAGAGATAACATGGAAATGTGGAATAGAGCACAGTACAAGATACAACAAACTGAATGATATTATTAGATTAAACAACTTTTTTACATCAGACATAAGAGACACGGGAATACATTATACAAAGAGAGCTTGCATTTGTTTTTCTGAACTTACTCTTGCCCTCTTCAGTTTTACAGGAGTCCTATTTATAGGACTTAAAAGTTATTGATAATCTGATATTCTACACACTTCTACTCATATCAGGACAAGTAGAGGCTGTCCTTATGGATAAACAAGTGTCAAGGGCATAGTGGGATTGTTGGATTGCCATCTTCCTCCGGATAAGCTTGCCATAGGATAAGAGTAGTTGCAGAGTCCTTCAGTGCTGGGCTAGCAATAGGTGTCAACTGAGGTGGGGGCAAAGCTGCACGGATGATTTTATTCGAGCATCATTCTGACAAGGAGAAGCTACAGTAATTTTTGGAAGCATTACGTCTGAAGACGTTTCTAGGAGTTTTGACTAGGTTTTTTTTTTTTTTTTTTTTTTTTTGCTAAAAATGTCTAGTCCCATCCATCTCTTCCTTGGAACCATTCTTCATCAACATCTTCATCAGGATCATGATTATGATGTTGCGGATCATCATATCCAATAAGGGGATTTGGCATTTCCCAATGGTCTTCATGTGGCCATTGTTGCTTACAATCATCCGGGCCAGTTGGAATTATTTCAGGGAGAATACCCTTATTAAGATATTCTGCCATGGTAAGAGAATGATGACAAGATATCCAAGAGACATCTGAATGTGTATGGAGAGTTCCATCTGAATTGGTGACCCAATACATCTCAGTACGATGCAAAATTCCTTGTGCTTGAATATTATTTTTAGAATGAAGTTTGGCAACCAAACATGCTGAAGTGACCTTGTGGCCAAACTTGGGGTGCTCTATTTTGTGATACTTTACCCATTCACCATTATGAGCATCATTTTTCAGAATTTCAGACCAGAATTTATGAAAATATTTATTTCCTTGAGGGAAAATATAACCATAAAACTCTGGTTCGAAATGAAGACACAAGTAATATTCATTGAGCAAGTACCACATATAAAGGTAATGTGCAACAGTCCAATTGGTTATCCAAAATGCAAAAGGGGTTTTCCATGGTTGGTCTATGTCAGGGAAAATAGCAAGGAAGTGACTTTGGTGCTTTTTAAGGTAATCATGGAGAGTTTTAATAATTCTTTTGGCTCTGGCTTCAAGGGTCAAGGTCTTGATTTGGTCTTTTATTTCTAAGGGGAGGTTTTCTATCATATTAAGGATATCATTAGGGTCTGTAGAGGAAAGACTTGAGGATGAGGATGGGTCCGTGACAGGATATACACATAAAGGTGGAGGAATAATTGTGGTATTAAGGACTGGAGGTTTCCTGGAAAGGTAATCAGTGATAAGGTTATCTTTACCTTTAATGTGTTTGACCTGGAAAGACCATTGTGAGAACCAATTTGCCCATCTGAGTAGCTGCGGATGTGGGAGCATTTTCCTTTTAAACTGGAGCATTTTGGGGAAGGAAGACATATCCATTTCTACTAAGAAATTGTGCCCGAGAAGATGAAATTGGAAATTTTCAATTCCATGCTTGACTGCAAGAATTTCTTTAAAAGTAGAATGATAATGGAGTTCTGAGGGCTTGAATGCACCACTTTTATAGCCACAAATATTCCTTTTGCCATCAATTTCTTCAAAAAGAGCTGCTGCCCAATATTCATCACTTGCATCTGTCTGCAAAATCTGTTTGCCTGGTCCTGGAATCTATAAGGGAGGAAGCTTTTCTGATAACCTTTTCAATTGTTGGACCGCTTTTGTGTGAGCAGAATTCCATTCTGGGGGAGATTTCTTTAACAACTGAGCCAAACAGTTCCTATATCTGGAGATTTTTGGAATAAAATCCGACATGTAATTTACAATTCCAAGGAACTGTTGTATTTGCTTAGTGTTTGTGAGCTTGTCTGGAAATTTAGCCAAAGAGGACGCTATATGAGGCTGTAGAGTATACTTTCCATCTGAAATATTTACTCCCAAAAAGTCTATAGAAGACTGTCCTATGACCATTTTCTTCTCTGAAAGCATTATTCCTTGGGATTTCACTAAGTTATAAAACTCAGTGAGCAACTTGGCATGGGATTCTTCATCTTTTGAGAACAAAAGGATATCATCCACATAGATTAATGCATTGGCTAAAAGTGGCTGGAACAACATTACCATTGCTTTTTGTAATTGGGATGGGGCATTTTTAAGGCCAAAAGGCATAACAGTCCATTGGTAATGGTGATCTGGGATGCAAAAAGCCGTCTTGTATCTTTCTTCTGGATGGATGCCTAGCTGCCAAAATCCCGCTTTAAGATCAAACTTTGAAAACACTTTTGCATTTGAAAGATGCTGGAAAATAGCACTCTTGTTTGGTAGAGGAAATTTATCATCTGCAAGGAAGTGATTGAGATCCTGGTAATTAATTACTAGTCTGAGTTTGCCTCGAATTTGTTCAGCATGCTTGTTGACATAGAAAGCTTCACACGCCCAGAGAGAAGTTGTGGGTTCAATAAGGCCTTCAGATAGGAGAGTGGATAGTTCTTGGGTGGCCAAGGCTAAGTGTTCTGGATTCATCCCTCTATGACTGGCTTTTGTGGGATTGACATCTTCATTTTTCTTGAATGAAAGGTATATGAAAAATTTTGGGTTTTTCCACAAAGAATTTGGATTTTTAAGGAGGAATTCAGAATGGCTGCTAGCACAACAATCACTGATAATCTGGAGTTTTAAGGAATCAAAGGGGTCCATGGTAAACAAATGGGGTACTTGGGTCCAAGTAAGAAGGTGTTGCTTGTGCATGAGCCCTTTTGAGGACCATCTAAGGCTTGGTATTTGATGGAGAAGATCGAATCCAATGAGAAGATCTCTGCCTGTAAGAAGGGATCCAAGGACTTGGTGTTTAATGGTTAGGGTTGGGAAGATCCTGATGAGGATAGGCTTGCTTTTTAGGGTTATAAAGAATGTTTCTCCATTGGCTGCTCTGAACATCTGATGATGGGGTAGCCAAAACTCTTGAGGTAAAATTCTGGGGTGAAGGATTATTGCTGCTGCTCCTGTATCAAATAAGGCTATCACTGGAATAGGTCTAGAGTATGTATCAAGGAGAAGGTGAACTTGGGCTATCGGAGTTGGGTTGGTCAAGGGGGCTATTATTGGTTGAGATGTGTAGATGGTTTGGATTTCTGGGTCTGAATCATATTCACTGTCTGGATCTGAGTCCTCTTCCAAGGTAGAATAAGCCACAACTGCCAAAGCTTGAGGAGAGTATTCATCATCCAAGGAAAAGAGAGACTTTACATCCGAGAAAGGAATGTCCTCTGCATGAATCTGGGCTTGTACAAGGAGCTTTGCTGCCTTCTCCTTTTTCGGGCAATTTTTTGCAAAATGGCCTGGTCTCCTGCATACAAAGCAAGCCTTTGAAGTCTTTCCTTTAAACTGCTTCCTTCTGAGAAACTTTCATTTCTTCTTTCTGAAAGTGGTTTTCTTTTTTCCCACATAACGTCCTTTCTTTCCAAAATATTTTTTGAAATGATATCTTTTTTTCTGTGGATAGGCACAATTTTTCTCATAGCACTTTATTTGCAAATCTTTTCTCTTGCAATTGTCTTTGAGTTTGTTATGGACCTTATCAATTTCTGATAGAAATTTTCTCTGGTTGCAGAGCTTTTCCAAAGCAATAAGCACATGTTGGTAAATTTCTCCCAAAGAAGCTTGTTGTAAAGTTATTCTTTGGAGATTCATCATGCAAAGAGTTTCATCTCCCAACGGTTCTGGAAGGGAATTGAGAAAAGTATGCTTGGCATTAACATCATCCATACCATTAAAAGAATAATATCTCCTTGACATCCTGTCAAAATGCTTTTCCAAATCTTTCCTTTCAAATGAGCAACATTTCATCAAAAGGAATTGTTCTCGTGCTACCTCCGGGTATTGAGTTGCTGAGCCAAGAAATTCGTTATGAACAATTGTGAAAAAGTCTTCCAATGTGTTGCTCTGAGCTGCCTGTCTTTGTCTGTATTCTCCAAGATTGATCCACCATTCTCTTAGCCTTCCTGTAATCCTTGCCACAAATTTAGCAATTATCTGAGACACAATGGCATTTAGGGCTTGAAGTTCAGCAATACACCAAGAATACATGTTAAAAATCTCATCATGCCATCTGGAAGGAGGAGCATTGTCAAGAGTAAACAAATGCTTTGAATCTGTAGTTGGCGAATAAGCCAGCCTTGTCTGGTAATCTGGGATGAATGGTGGTGGAGGAAATATTGGTGGTGGCGGGGATGGAGGTTTTTCAGGGCGAAGAACATCATCTTCCTCTTCCACTTTTGGTTCATTGTTTGTCATGAATACCTCTTCTAGACCAAGATCAGACAAGTCTAGATCAGAGTCCTCAATTACTGGAAGCACAAAAGGCTCTCTTGAGTCATTAAGGGTAAGGGTTTTAAGGAATGATGAGATTGGGTTTGGAGGGTCAGGGTCTACAGTCAACATGTTCATGTCTGGAGGTCTTGAAGAAGCACCAACAGTTGGGTCTGGAAGTTAGTATACTGGTTCTTTATCTTTTTTCGTGAAAGGAGAATCATTTTGGGGTTTAACTTGTGACTTTGGTTGAGATGGAGCTGGCCGTATAATGATGGGGAGAATTCTACTTGGCCTAAAGGGATTATGACTAGGATGTGTCATGACTAATGGTTGTAGGTTTTGAGAGGTTGGTGAGAACGGTGAGGTCAAGGGTATGGTTAGGTCGTTATACAATAATTGCCTAGGCTGGTAGGGCATTTGGACATGCATTGGAAGGGCCTGAGTAGCTTATTTCTATGATTCTTGCATAGATTGGAGTTGTAACAGTAACTGCTTTTTCTCCTTTTCTTTTTGTCCAATAAGAGGAAAGGGAACAGACAAGTCCTTGACTGTGGAAGCAATGATCTCCAATTCTTTTTCAACTGTCTTGATTTTCTTGTTTAAGTCTTCAATAAGAGTATTAGAAGACGAAAATGTATGATTGACTGCTTCAGCCATCTTTTGTTGATTATCCATGATTTTTGAAAGGACCTTATTTTGTGCTACAGCATTCTCCGCTTGCCAATTTAAAGCTGCTTCTGCCGAAGAAACCTGCTTCTTAGTACCATCTGAGTTAGTTCCAACAGGATTTTTTATTTTCCAGACATGTTTGGTGTTGGTTTGAGGGTGGTCAAAACTTTTTAATAGGGGAAAGTTCTGAGAATAGGAAGGGAAGGCCTGGTCAAACATGTAGCAAGGGGAAGATTCTGGTATCTGGGTTGGTTTAATGGGAAGAGGTTGACATTTTAGAGTTTGGGGAAGGGCTTTCTAATAGTATGGGATTAATGGAGGTTTCTGGTTTTGGTTGTAATCTTTTCTGGATGGAGAGGGAGAAGTTTGTTTTTTGGATCTGGGATAAAGAACATAATAATCAAACTTTCCAGATGGTTCTCCTAAAAGATCAACTTCTGGATCTCTTGCTTCATACCTTTCTTTGAGCTTTTGCTGTGAGGATTTTTTGTTTCTCTTGGGCCATTCTTCTTCAAGACTTTCTTCTTTCTGGCAGTCAACACAATCACAAACGTCCCACCATATGTGACCAGAAGGTGATTTTCCTTCATAACAAGGCTTTCCATCTTCTTGAAATGCTTTGATTTGGAGTCCATCTTCGCTGACATAAGATACTGGTTGAAGCATAACTATTTGAGTTGGGAAAACTGTGACATCCTTCTTCTCTGATGGTGCCATCAAGAATTTTGTTTCTACTTTACCATTTTCTTTTTTGATAAAAAGAGGATCTTTTGACTGGATTGGTTTAGTTGCTTGATGAAGCATTTCATATTTCGTAATCCATGATTTAGGGAAAAGAGACATCATCTGGTCCTTGTCGAGTTGCCTTGGAACAAAGGTACACATGGGTGTCATTCCTGGATCGACTTGGATTAGCAACACATCATTGGATTGAGCTATTTCTGGAACCGCCATGTCAAAAGCATGATTCTGAAGTCTATAGGCTAGCTGATAGTGAAGTGTGGCTGCAAATGTGTCCTGCACCTAAGAGGCTCCTGTAATCTGGACTTGTACTTTAAGAGCATCACAAAGATGGGGGTCCTTCAGAGACATATTGAAGTTAGGAAAAAGGGTGACAAAAATTGTACCAGCATTTAGGGTGGTCTGGACCGTTCCGATGACTACATTTTGATATTCCAAAAATCTGGAATCAAGAAGTGAAATTCTAGAGACTACAGGGAGTCCCTTTCTTCCATGAAAAGTTAATGCCAATCTTACCGCTCCAAAGTGGAGGTGTGTGTATCCTTGTTTCTGCCATGGGATTATAAACTCTCTGGGAAGTGCAAGGGTAATGAAATTTTCTGCTTCACTGGCTGGAATGTGATACTGGTCAAACTTGGAAGCTTGGACATATTCTTTGACAGTAGAGGATTGAGAAGGGCCTAACAAATTTTTTATGGATTTTTTAAAAGAGACTTGGGGTTTATCAAACACAGTATAAGGATTTACAATAGGGAAATCAGTGATGGGAATTTTACTATCTTCAGGTACATGAGAAATTTCATACAAATAGTCTAACCTATTAGCAGTAGACTTACAAAGAGAAAGGTCAAAAGTAGATTTAGTGGTATCAATTACTTCCGAAGATGAATTTGCCATGATAGTTTCCTATGATAAGAACTATTTACCAAAGACTTAACAGGACCAAAACACCTACTCCAGGCTTAAACGTCCACCAAGATACTATGGCAAATAGGATTCTCTAAAGACCTCGAGAACAAACTCCTCAGTGTTCTACTTTGATTATCAAGTCCAGTGTTCTGATGTGATTAATACAGAAGATCCACTTGGTGGCAACTGTAAACCACAGAGCATACTAATCAAGACAATAATCAAAGTATACTAATCAAAGGAGGGGGAAACAAATAACATGGCTCTGATACCAACTAATGAGAGAGAAATGTGACACAGAGGAATGTCTTAATAAGGGTATTCTCCCTGAAATAATTCCAACTGGCCTGGATGATTGTAAGCAACAATGGCCACATGAAGATCATTGGGAAATGCCAAATCCCCTTATTGGATATGATGATCCGCAACATCATAATCATGATCCTGATGAAGATGTTGATGAAGAATGGTTCCGAGGAAGAGATGGATGGGACTAGACATTTTTAGCAAAAAAAAAAAAAACCTAGTCAAAACTCCTAGAAACGTCTTCAGACGTAATGTTTCCAAAAATTACTGTAGCTTCTCCTTGTCAGAATGATGCTCAAATAAAATCATCCGTGCAGCTTTGCCCCCACCTCAGTTGACACCTGTTGCTAGCCCAGCACTGAAGGACTCTGCACGCCATCTTTTGCTGATTATCCAAGATTTTTGAAAGGAAGGCTTTCCTTCCAATGTGGGACAACAAAATTGCCTAAGGAAGGCTTTCCTTCCAATGTGGGACAACAAAATTGCCTAAAGTTCCAACATGGTCTAGCCCTTGGCCTTTGAAGCAAAAATTGTCCCTACACTTTCTATCTCTCTTTGCAGTAGATCTGAACATTGAGTCTCTCTTTGCTTTAGATTTGAAGATTTTGAATCAATGAAGCTAAAGTGCCTCAAAAAATTATCTCTCTTTGCTTTATTTTTCTTTGACCCATGGCCAAAAATTATTTTCTTTTGTTTGATTGTGTTTTGATTAATTTTTGGTTTGAGCATATGGACTCTTTTTGGTTGTGTTTTTGTTATGGGGATTTTTGTACTTTTGAGCTTGTGCTTTTGTTTTCCTTGAATATTTTGTGTGTTCAGTTTGGGTTGATTTCCTTGAAGGAGATATTCTATTTGTGTTCTTGTATTTTAGAACAAGTTGTGTTTGTATTGTGAGCATGTTGTGGTTGATTAATTTTGAAATTTTCTAGGTTTTTGTTTGAATTTGAATTTGCTGGGTTTGTATTTTTGTTTTGAATTTCTTAATTTATTTAAAATTGAAATTTTAAAGTTTGAAAGTATTAATTTTAAAAATTAAAATTTTAATTTTAAAAAAAAAACATTTGATTACTGAAAAATAATTTTTGGTAATCAAAGTTTTTTTTTTTTTTTTTTTTAATAAATTTAAGGGTATATAGTCGCGTTTTTTAAATGCGGCTGTAGATTGAGGACCTATAGCCACGTAGCTTTCACGTATAGCCACGTTTTAAACGCGGCCATTGGTTTGATCCTATAGCCACATTTTAAACGCAGCTATAGGTCCTGGTTTTAGGCCACGTTTTAAACGCGGCCATAGGTCTTGGTTTTAGGCCGCATTTGAAAAGCGTGGCCATAGACCCCCTCAGGCCTATAGTCACGTGGTTTAGGCCACATTTGAAAACGCAGCCTAAAAAAACGTGGCTATAGAGAAAATTGTCCTATAGCCATGTTTTTTGAACCTATAGCCGCGTTTTAAAAACGTGGCTACAGGACCTTTTTTTGTAGTGATAGTACACAACACTTTTATATAATTATTAAAATTAAGACCCAAATTTTTATTAAAATGAAAAATCATATTACACAATTAAATTGATTTAAAATATATATTAAAAATTTAAAATAAAATTTGGTGATATAAATTTAGTGGAAATATTAGTTTTAAACTTTTTCAAAATTTGGAATGAGAGTTTTATGTATTTCTAATGTGTCAAATAGCTGAAACATGTGCAACATTTATAATGAATATATCACATTACGTAAACACAATATAGCATATATAATATCACAATGTCATCGTTAGAATAATTCTTTATATTTTTATTTTTTCACTAATAATAGCTAGTTTGGCGTCATATTATTTTTGTGTGCCGTATTATGTGTGCTGTGCCTATGTCGGTAACTTGGTATATAACTTGGCAGCTTAAAATCATTGATGTAGTAGTATTCTCAAGTTAATTGTATAAAAGGTTTTATCCAGGTAAATCTAAAAAATTAATAAAATGAAACATTTGTCATCATTGTTTTTTTTTTTTGGATACTTCTTCAATATATGATTTTGATTTAGCAAGGTTGGTTGGTTGGTTTGGAATTTAAATATTAAGAAAGCCAACAATTAATGCATTGATAAAAGAATCGACATTTGTGAAGATTAAAAATAAAGAATATGAAATTACTACATAAGCAAACTTACATGACCTGCAAGGATGTATAGAAATAAATTCAATGATGCTTTGATCCATAGGGAAGCCTTATTAGATTTCTTAGCGCTTAAGAGTTTCATCCAGGATCGGTAGATTTCGAAAACTCTTGGCCCATATTGCAAAAGAATTACAGAGTTCAAGATTGTTATACTTGAAGATTTTGTGCGTCTCATCTCCGAAAATATGCTTGACATTACCACCTGAATGGATTACAACAATTTTTGTTTTTAGAGTCATTGGATATAATCTAATTATGTGTAGGACAGTGTTAATTTAAAGAAAATAGTAATTATGTGTGTATTAGAATTTTTTTCAAATTCACATTTTGATTTATTGCAAATCTATTTGAAGTTTTGTTGTTAAGGGAAAATATTTTAGTTGTAAAATAAAAGTAACTTAATATTCCTTATCCAAGAAAAAATTTAGTATTTTTTGTCCGTTGAAAATTACGTGTTAGATCTTTATAATATAGGCAGTTAGGTGCTGCTATTAAGAAATAGGAATTAGAAACAGTGGTACAGTGTGACTATATTTGAAGTAGTGGTGATGCCAGAAATTATTTCATGGGATCGAATATAAATATGATGATTAGTATTTTTTTTTTCTTTGAAATATTGTATGCCTACTATGTGTAGTTGGATAATATTGCGCTATAAACAAAGATCAAAATATAAATCAAGTGTTTTATAATCCAAATGTTTACTACATAAAATATACCTATTAAACTTCAACAAACTTGAGTCAAGATTGACAAATTAGATTCAATATCTTTAATTTTATCTTTAATCAACTATCATTTTTATGAGAAGGAAGCTCAATTTTTTTCTGTTTTCCATTTTATTTTAATATATATTCATCATAAATTTATGAATACCGAATTTTTAGTATATACATGCAACTCATCAACAATAGGATTGTGACTTTATTCAAATTAATATTAGAAACCATAGACCTTGATATAAAATTTATATAATCAAACAAATAATTTTAGGGATAAATTATACTTTTGATCCTTGAAATTTGGTGTAATTTTAATTTTGGTCTTCAAAATTAAAATGTTTTGGCTTAGTCCCTAGAATTTAAGGTGAGTTTGATTTATATCCTTTAAATATGAGATTGGTTCAATTTTGGTTCTGTAAATATTTGGTTGATTTGACTTGGTCCCTCAAAAATGGGGTGCCTCAATTCCCCCCCCCCCCCCTGCGGGTGGGTTAGTAATGTATAAAAAATGGAGAGACCAAATTGTTTCATTTTAAAATCTTAAGGACCAAATTCAAACTTTTTAAATTGCAAGGACCAAATACACCAAATTTCAGTGACTGAAAGTATCATTTACCTAAATTTTATTTATATTACAATTTCAATTGGCATTCGAAGGTCATAAATTAAATATCTAATAATTTAAATATTATTATCAAAAATATATTTTGATTGTAAATGCTTGTATATGTAATCATGAAATTTGGTTGAACTACGTTAAATTTAAGAAAAAAATATAACATAAATACAAAAAGTCAACTGGAAAAAGTTAATTTTTGCATTGGATGTATTTTTCCAAAACAACATATTATTATATACTTCTCTAACTCTAACCCAGTTAAAAAAACCAGCCTGGCCTTTCCACTTAACCCGGTTGAACAGACTGGTCCGGTCCTGTTATGATAACAATGCTTATGAGTACGTGAAGGCAGTAGAAAATATTAATGTTTGTAAGGTTTTTTTTTTTTTTTTTTTTGATAAGATAATGTAGGTATGTTAGTTAAAGGTAAAAGTACTAAATGTATGAGACAACATTAATGACTAGTCACTACTTAGGTGATTAGAACATTAACTAATAATAGATCATGATATGGGTTTAAGCTCCATGGTAACTTGACTAAATTTACACCTTTTTAAGGTCATATTTTCTCATTAAATCCAACGGTCAATAAAATACTATTTCCTAATAATTAACGTAGAGTTATTGATGGAGATCATATTGTCAAACCAATATTTAGTATAATAAGGACTATTTATTATTATTTTTTTTTACAAGATAGAATTTCTACTCTAATTTAATCTAAGTGCATATGTGTGTGAAACTCCCTTCTAGAGACTTGAACCCAACCATTTTCCCCCACACCCTACAAACATTTATATTTGTGGAGTGACCACTACACTAAGGGTGCGCAATATATAATAAGGATACTATAAATATTTCTCTAAGAGTAAAGATTAGTGACACACCACTAACGTTTACTCTAAAGAGTATCATGAATTTTTGGACTTAACTCTCCTTATTTATTTATATTTATCTAATCTAAGGGGTGTTTTGGACAATTTTCCTTCTATTTGGCATTTCCGAAAATTGACCCCAACAAATTTCAAATTAGATTCCTCTGATTTTGGACATCAAAAACCAGTTAATTTCAACTAAGAATTTCTTATTATTGTATGTCACATAACCTCGTTTTTAAATCAACATAACCTTATTCCTATTGGCTGTGATTGGCTACAGGATTCATATCCTCAATTAAATCCATGTTTAGTATATGGATTAATAGAGTGAACAGATATCAAACTAAAACCTTAAACTCTAAATCTAAAGGGTTAAAACTTAAAAAGGACCAAATAGAAAAAGGCCATAGTGGTTAATCCATCCAAGCTCAATTGGAAATGCTACTTCTTTTCTAGATCTAAAAAATTATGCAAAATTAATTAATTTAACACGAAAAATGAGTTCATATTTTGCATAAAATTGATCAAAACTCATAAAACAAAATTGCATAATCAAAAAGGTTTAAAGAACTCAACGAAAACTCGTACCACAACCATTTGTTATATAATATCAATATGGCTTGCCAGTCCAAAATATTTGCCCCAAGTGTTTTGCTTGATGGATCTGAATTGCATCTATATATATAGTTCTCAACTCCATGGTATCCACTAGAACTAGAGGACCATATTAGTAAAAAATCACTTCCTAACCTCAAACTTATTTTACCCAAAAACAAAAACGCATAAACCCATTATTGTTTTCTCATATAATAGATGTCGGTAGACTCGGTGCTAGTGTCTAGCGGCTTCCTTGTAAAGATATCACAATGAAACAAGCCAATCTTGTGGAACCACCCTCATTAATTCTATAATCCAAGACCATCTTGGAGTCGGGAAATTATTGTGTACTCCCAGAGTACCATAAATGCGTACTCCCTTTTCTCACATGAATGGTGGGTCCCACTAATTAAATTCATGGTGAGACCCACCATTTATGTGAGAGGAGGGAGTATGCATTTATGATACTCCGGGAGTATCTAATAATTTTCCCTTGGAGTCTCACTTAAATGACATGAAGTGTAACTTAAATACATCTATTATATGGGAAATGCTAACGGATGTCCTTAAAGTAATAGTTAATAATCCATTAAAGAAAGCTTTTATGAAAAAAATAAAAAGTAAAAAACAATTAATATTTTGACAGTTTTTTTCATTTCTCACAAAAGTGGCGTCAAAACTTTCCTAAAATAGATTATTAATCATTGCCCTAAGGGCACTCGTTAGTATGACCTTATATTATATATATATATATATATATATAGATGTGTTCAAGTTATACTTGGTGTAACTTCATAAGAGTTACACCTTTTTTGGACCATTGATTTATATTAGATATAAGGGTGAAAAAAAAAAAAAAAAAAGTCATGGTCATGTCATTATTGTTCCCTAGAAATTAGTAATTAAGTCATTAACTTTTCTTATTAAAAATAGAAAAATAAAAAACAGCATTAGCTCTCTGTCCATCATCATCTTCATCTTCTCTCCCTCTCTCACATGGTCTTGTATATTATTACATAAATAATTTAAAGTCTTATTAGCCTTTTTTTTTTTTTTTCTTAATCCCTTTAGAAAGAGAACAATAATTTTGTCCCCTTATTTTAAAAGTCTTTCTTTGTTATTTTTCTTCACCTTCTTTCTATTTTTATAGGTTTTGTGCATTAAAAGACAATAATAAAATTGGAAATATTTTCTATCTTCTTTTTTTTTTTTTTTTTTTTGATGAATTCTGACTTATAAAACAGGTAAGAGTACTTAAATTATTATACGTATGATAAAAAATTAATATATAAAACAATTACATAAAATAATTCACAAGAAACGAGAAAACAATAATAAATATATATAAACATGAATAATCCAAATAATAATTGGCGTGGAGTCAAAAGTTATATATATTTTCCAATTTTTGATAAGTATGAGCACAGGATGGATAAGTGTAGAGAGAGAGAGAGAGAGGGAGATGAGTTGGCTAGAATCCATAATTATTAGCAATGTCTGAAATCAAACTGCGTTTGGAATTCTTTATGCATGGTAAGTAATGTTTGTGAATGGGGGGTACATATCAAGCAGGTTGAGGTAGTGTTGTCGACGAGAAGGAATCTTTTGCAGCTAGCATATAAAACATTCTCCCTCTCATAGAATGTGAAGTGAACTCCGCAATTTGTGTGATTCACATGTTGTGATAGAGAGGCTACATATACCAAATATATAAAATAATTATTAGTGACTGATAACCTGGTTGCAAGGATTTGTTCAATGTGCCCTGGAAATATTGTATAGCACCAAAGTCGAGTACTTCAATCACATGGCTTCTTTGTCTGGAAAACTTGTCGCCTCAACTTTTAGGCAATAGGGACAACTTTTATAGGTCAGAATCCATAACTTCAGTAAGGAAGAGAATAAAGTTTCTCGTCTTTTATTCCTAGAGAACCTCTCACATGTCTAGTTTGTTCCAATGCTTGGCTGGCTTCAGATGCTTGTTTATTTAACTATTCTCTCTCTCTCTCTCTCATAGTTGATTATTCATCCTACCACATCCTCATGAAATAAGCAATATCATCACATACATGAATCAAAGCCAATAGAACTCCTGGCTTGGTGGAAAAATGAGGAAGCAATTTTATCTATGAATATGCAAATACTGTTCCTTATTGGAGCCATACAAATACAATCCAGTTGTTCAAATTAATAACAATGTTGTTTATTAGTGCTTGAGATATTCTCAACATGTTCCATCGAAATTTGTAGCAACTACATTAGAAAAACCATGATTTTTGTAAGATGGTAGTGTTGATGGCTGCTATGAAATAGTTCCATCCCTTAACAAAATTCAGCTTTGTTGATGTTACGATTTGATGGCCTTGAATGATTTACCGTTATAAAGTGTTGTCATTGGGCTGGCCTGACCCATTTTTACTAGGCCTAGTGGGCTGGGTTAACTGATCTGCTGACCAATCAATTGGTTGGACTGGGTCAGGCTGAAAGGGAAAACTACAACCAATGGTCCTGGCTATGGGGAATGGCCATTTTACCTTTAGTGGGTTGTGGGCTGGGTTATTAGGCTAAACCAAATGGACTATCCATAGATTTTTTGATGGGTATTTTTTTAATATTTTTTTTCAAAGGAAAGAATCTAATTATTATTATTTTTTAGAATCGAAAAATTCAAAACTTATTTAATTTATTTAAGGCCAAAACCGAATAAATTATTTTATTAAGGTTTTAAATAGTTCTTTCTTTTTCTATCTTTTAATAAACAAAATGTCTAACGTTTAATTTGGAAAAAGAAAAAAAAAATCGAAGTTACTAGGCTAAATATTTTTGGTGCTCTAGGTTTTATAAAACTAAAATAAAACAAAAAATGCATAAAATAAATTTATTACAAAAAGAAAATAAAAGAGAAAACTATATAACACCTATAACCTATTACGTGCAATGAAGAGAAAGAAAGAAAAGAAAGTCAGAATCCGAGTTCTGCCTAGAAACACGTACGCATTTGGGTTTCAACGACCCAGGTGGGGCCCCGGGTACCCCGGGTCCAAATTTTATTATTATTATTTATATATATAGTTATAATATATTTTATTCATGTAATTGGATGCCATTCCACAACCGTTCCCGTTCTTTCTCCTCAATAAGCCTAACTAGCTTCACCTAACTAGCAACTATTCAACCCAAAAACTTAATAAAAATAATAAAAACATTCACAATAGTGATTATATTTTAGCCAAAAAAAAAATATTTTACTACCAAAGAATCAAAAAATTATGTGTTATTAGGGAAGTTAAAACTAAATTTTCTGCAACTAAAGTAAACTGGTATAAATACCAGTTGACTATAACAAGATGTTAAAAATAAAATAAAATATTTTATTAAGATTATATCTCTTCCTTCAATTAAAAAACTTAAATTCTCTTGCTTCTTTTATTTTTTTAATGAGTTGTTTATATTATTTTAAATGAAGTGATAAATATATATATATATATATATATATATATATATATATATAACATTTGATATTGGATGTATTGTAAAGTGATGTGGTAAAAGTTAATTTTTAGTACCATCACTATGAATGCTCTAATTTTTTTTTTTTTTAAATCCTAGCCAAACTAGTATTAAAAAAAAAAAAACTTTATTTTGTTTTTGTTTTTGTTGGTAAATGATTGTATCTTAATGTATTTAGAAACAATGATTTTGAGTATTTATAATTTTTTAATATTATATGGATGCCTATTTAGAGTTTTTTTTTTTTTTTTTTTCTTTAGACTCTAGCCCCTGCTAACTTAAAATCCTGGGTCCTTCCATGGTTCAACCAAATTTTTAGATTCATATTATTTCTAGAAAATAAAATTATAACATAAATAAACAACATGTTATCATTTAAATTATCATACATCATGCATTATATTAATAACAAAACATAAAAACAAATGAAAAAAAAGAACATAATACAATATACAAGGCATCGTACTAATCACAAAACATTAAAAAAAAAAAAAAAAAAAAAAAAAAAAAAAAAAAGCAATACATCCCACACCATATTAATAACAAAACACAAAAAAAGAAAAAAAGGAAAAAGAAAAAAAAAATGAAACAAAGAAGCAGCAGCAACAACAACAACAACAACAAAAATAATAATAAATCAAGGACGAGAAATATGGGTCATGCAAAAGATCTATACCTCACACATGTAGCACTTTACATGACTGTAGCGATCGGTCCATTGGTTAAAATTGACTACCACAGCTATATGTGTGAATCAATATGCCGAACAAAGGTAAGTTTTTTAGGCATTTTGGTGGAGAAACCTAAGACTAATGAAATGGTACCGAAGGGATCAAAATAAGAGTGAATAAAAAAAGTGAGTGTAATTGAGAAACTATGAGAAAAAAAATTAGGTTTCTAGCAACTAAATGTTATAAAACTCAATCAGGTCCTTACAAAAACTATTTTCACATTCTTTGAAACTCAAAAGTATTTTATAGTGATTTTGGCAAAGTTTTGCTATAGGTGAAAAAAGTGGGATCTTTTGAATGTGAAAAATGGTAGTATTTATAGAGTTTATTAGGCTGTAGGGTTTGGTGGGATATCCTGGCCAGCTAGTTGGCCAGGCTGATTGACTAAAGCTGCATACGCCACAACTTTGGGGTGTATCAGTGTATGCCACAACTTTGGTTTGTATGCATCAAATAATCAGTGTATGCATATTAGCTAAGCTGTTTGCAAAATTGGCTAGAAATGGGATTTGGGGCAAACTTGGGTGTTATGTTCTTTTGGGGTTATGGAGTTTCATACACGATATTAATAATTTTGATATTAATTTGATTTTTTATCATTGAGATAGAGGATCTCGAGTATAGGGCGAAACAAAATAGGATATAGCATGAGTTATAACTCACAAACTAGAATTAGGTAAAGGTGAAAGCATAAGATTTTATGCAAAATCCTTATTTGAATTAAAAAATGTTACCCTAAACAATTTATTGTTTCACACATATTCTTTTTATAATTCTACCATTATCATTTTCAGAATCCAAACAAGTAGCAACCTTATGACTAAAAAAACTAAATACATCAAAGACATCAAAACAAACTATTGCTTTGCAACAATAGTACTGTCAGGCTTTGCTGGATTCTAAAGTTTTCTTGAACTACCACCAACGCTATCACTATCATACATCTTCGGGTGGGTGATTGCGGCGCCAGATTCGTTGCACAAGTGAAGCTGCCTAGAACTCCGAACTTAATTGTGACAAGTTAGAGCACTTGGATCTGTAAGTGTAAAATAGAGCAAAATAGAAAAAGTGGTGAGATATGCACATTTTGGCAAAAAAAACACCCACATCAATGGGTGTAAAATTGTGCATAAATGCATAAGTGTTATAATAACGGTGCATATATATGCATGGTTACTGTAGCTCATGCATATAATATTTTAGTATTTTTTTGTCAGTGTTGGGTATGTGAGAGAGAGGAGTAGTGAGCGAGGAAATAATAAAAAATTTTAAAAGAATAAATATTTTATTAAATAAATGTGTAGAATAGATAGACTGATATGGACGTTTTGTAAAAATTGGTGTGTAAAATAGAAAAAGTAAGTTTTTAGTGTAAAATAAAATGAAACTTTTTAACTTACTGATACGGTTAGATTGCCAAATTCGTTTCAAGTCATGGGCCATTAGAGCAAAGGCTTCCACTTTTGTGTATGTTTTCAGGGTTTTTGAAGAAAGTGGGACTTTTGATAAGCTGGATATGTCATCGGAGGTAGATGTCAAAACCAATTCAAGAAGTTCTCCTCCAAAGTACTGATCTTTTAGATGCTCAGTATGTTGAGAGTCAGATCCTTCACCATTATTGCTTGTATAAGTCCATACAGTGCCAGCTGTAATAAAGAATACCGCATCAATTGGGTCTCCCTCCCTAACAATGTAGCAGTACTTGTTATAGAACATTGGTTGAAGAGAGTCGCAGATTTTAAGCAACAGTGAGTCATGCTTGGCCAACCCACTGTCTTTTATGATTTCCAGCTGATCAAGGAAAAAAAAAAAAAAAAAAATACTATAAGTCTGTGTAAATCTAAATTATACCTCTTAATAATTTGGTAATTGAGATTGTCTTAATATTTAGTAATTTGACATAAACACATTCTGTAAAACCCTATTATATTAACTAAAATTTCTACAATATCTATATAATCCCCAAATAATTATTATTAAAAGTAAAGGTACTAATAAATAAATAAATAAAAAAATTTAGGTCAGCCTATTTACTTCTAGTCGAATAACATTGTTTCATTATAGGTACTCTATGAATGCATTTAGTAGCTAATTTTCTAGGCATAAAGAATACATTTTGAAATTTTTTTTTTGGTTGTGTTTTTTAACTCTACTTTGTACTAGATTCTATATAAGAATATATTTTCCCTAACCTCTACAATTAAGTCAGAACAGTAATTCTTATAAAAAATAAAATAAAATCAGAACAGTAATCCTTAGAGCTGAGGATACTCATTTCAACCCACCCACGCCCAACTCACAAGCCATAGCAACCCACTGCTGTCTATGCTGCAAGCCCATATCCATTCACGACTTTTGTGGAAAATTGTTTGTGCATAAATCTCTATAAATTGTTAAGAAATTGTGTAAAATTGTACATAAATTACAAAAGTTATGAAAAAAATATAGATGTTAGGGGAATCACTTCGGCCTTTTTTTTTTCCTTCTCATTTTTGTACAAATTATCCAATTAAAAATGAGTTTTTTGTTATAATTTTTTCGTAGATCTAATTATACTAGCTCTAGCGTTTAATTTTTTTTCCCCTTGTGCTTGATCTATTATTTACTAAAATGATTAACATATCATAGAAAATTTTAATAATAAATTATCATTTTATAAAAAATATATTCTCAAAAAGCATAATCAAACGCATTTTAATGAGCATAATTATTTTCTCACTTATTTGAGCATTATTTAAAACTTTTTTATGGAGATCCATTCTTTAAAACTTTATTTCTCCAAACAATGTATTTTGCAACAGTAACTAGTAAATTCTAAAATCTATATATTCAACATTTTTATTTAATTCTCAAATGATATTTTATTATTAGATTGAATCAGGTAGGATTTTACTATTAATTTTCCAAAATTAGTTATTGTCACTATAAAATATATATTAAAGCTAGTAAATACTTGTTTCTAACTGTTATTCAAGACCTTCCAAACTTACTAATGCAAAAGGGAAAAATAATATTTTTTCATAAGCTATAAAATTACACAACAGTTATAAAAATGACAGTTTTATTTTATTTTTTTGTTTTTATATTTTTTTATGAGTATAATTACATAAATATGTTCGATCATAAAAGATTTTATTAACCGAACTAATTAAAATGCACGAAACTTATAAGTTTTAGTTTTTAAGCTGAATGGCATTCCTCTGTGTTTTATTAACTACTTAATTAGAATATTTCCAAAGTGTAGTACATTGTCATCATGAATGGGACAAGCAGTTATTTAGCAAACTTATGAAGGTAATGAAACTCACATTCATGAGCAGTTTTAAGCAGATATGGCGCTTGACAACGCTTCCAAGTACAGGAGGAAGATCAGGGATAAGGGCCTCTACATAAACGTCTTCGTCTGCTTCATAGCTCTTATTTATGTAGTCTTTAATCCTGCATCCTGTTGTATAATTAAAGCCGTATTTGGAAATCCACAAATTAAGGTTTTTTTGTCGTTTACTCCACTTCCTCATGCGTGCCTCGTCCCAATTTTTGACTAATTTAAGGCTTACTTCTTCTTCTTTTGTTGTTCCCCGCTGCATGTACATCTGTCGTCCCACTTCTGCTAGTCAGTTCAACTCACCAAATCTTACTATGTATTGGCATTAAAACTAATAATATTTTACAATTATACATCTCAATGTTCTACTTCCACACACAACTTTTCTTTCTCCGTCTTCTCAAAAAAAAAAAAAAAAAAAAAAAAAAACCCTTTTCTTTTTTCAAAAAAATAAATAAATGAAAAAAAAAAAGATGTAGATAGGAAAAGGGGTAGAATTTATAGACTTAAGCAACTTTGTGGAGGGGAAAACGAAGGGAACAAGATTCGGCCAAAAAATAAAATAAAAAAGGGGTAAAGTACAATAAAAACCTCACAAATTTATAATTAGGACATATTAAACTCCAGACTTTCAATTGAGATTTGAGACGCTTTAATTAAACTCCTTACTTTTATAAATTTACATTTCACATGTGAGGGTGAAATTTGTTTGGAAGGATTTTTGTGTATATTTATGAAAGTCTTGGGTTTGATGAGTCCCATTTAAAAGTGTAAGGTTTAATGTGTGCTAATGATAAAACTATGGTGCCCTTTTTATACTTTCCCCAAAAGGAAAATACTAACAACTCAATCACCAACTTGTGCAATATGCGAAAAAGTTCCCTAAGGGTAACAACTAGTTGCTAGCTTGTGGAATATGCAAAAAAATACTAATCTATCTAGCTTCTAATGCAGAGAACACAACTTTGTTGATGGAATGCCATTTGCTGGAAGAAGTTATGTTAGTAACCCCACACTTCTTGTAAGATCCTCTTATCCGAATAATCTTATCCTTACATCCCTTCAATTAGTAGTTAAGTTCCAAGTAAAATAGATAGGATTAAATCAGTTACATATGTTGGGATTATGATAGAGTTAGAGCTATGAGTGTAGGGTTGTCCAACCCACTCGATTACCCAAGCTAAGTGATAAACCCCATTGGATCTGAGCCAATCGCAGCCTGACCTAACTACTCCAGTGGTCGGTAGAAGGTCTTTTCCTATAGAAATTAATGGTGCCAAGTTGGTTGCAGGTCTCCTTCCTCAAAACCCAAAATACACGAACTAACTGGAATATATATGAGTTTTCTGGCAAGATTTGCAAGATTTGGCGAGATCTCATTGGATATGATGAGATTTTTGTCAGATTTGGAGAAATCTCACCAGATTTTCACTGATTTTTGCCGTTAACTAGCCTAATTTTCTCCTTTTTTCTAGATCCACAACTCCAACCAAATTGACCACCGCTTGTTAAAGGTTCGATCTACCCAATTTGATCAACCTTTTTGGTTGGTGATGAGTTGAGATATGCTCCACCCGATCAGGTTGGGTCGAGTGTTGCTTGAGCCCAAACCCGATAGGACCCAACCCATGAACAACCTTACATGTGTGGCCAATAGAAAGAGAGCTTCAGTTGTATAAAGAGTGCATGGAACCATAATTTGATATATCTTGAAAAAAAAATGTAACTCCTTGCTTAGTGCACTTCCTTTCTTTCTTAATATTTCTCTATGGAGTGTGACTATCTTGAATTAAGGCAATTCACATACGATTCCCATATATTTCCATACGCTTTCCACCTATCCCCAATAGAAAAAACCAAGTTCCTAACAAGAAGTATAATAATAGCTTAATTTTGAATATTTATATCATTATTAGAAAGTATTATCATACTTATTTTTTGTTAATTCATGCATTTTATATTTGGTTTTAGAATAATATTGAATAATTGATTTTGTGCTTAAAATGAATTTTAATGCATGAATATGTCTTATAGACACCCCATTTCATTATGACCTATACCCAAATCCCCTAGTCCTAATGATGAGAAAATCAATCGTTACCAATATGATTAGTATCATGTGTGGAGCCCAATGAGCATACAATCCCCAAAGTGGCTCAATACTGTTCAAGCCTAAGCCCAACTATGACTCAAGAATCAAGCTTAAAAGCCTAAAAGCCCATTTTTGACCTAATTGGGCCAAGACTTACAAAAGATGCGCACATTAGGTATTTGATGCGTACACACTCAATTTGTGGCATACACACCATTTGGATAGAAGCCTCAAATCACTTAATTTCTATTTTGGTGAGATTCTAGGGAAACTAGCATGATTAACTGACTGCCCAAACGTTTAACCTAATCCTGGATCTCAATTTTTCCTATATAAACCCCCATTTTCACCATCCGAATGGTCCAGATTTTCAATACCTACAGAAACTCTACTGAAATACCTCTAGAAGGGCAAAAAATGTGAGCATTAGATTGATTTTTAGGCATCTTTGCTTAGAAGATAATCTCCTGCTCATTCGTGTTCAAAAATTCTAGTTGGTTCAAAGCTTTTCTAGCATACCACTTAGGGTCATTAAGCTAACCCTAATGAACCATAAGAATCATTCCTCCACACATTCAACTGTGGTAGTCGATTTCAGCTGAGGGGCTGGTAATCAACATCACTGTAAGTGCCATGAGGAGGAGATATGGATCTTTCCTATGATCCACACTCTTCCTTTCGATTCTTGTTTCTTTTATGTTTTTTCATGTTGTTTTAAAGTTTTAATATGTTGCTTTTGTACCAAAACATGCTTTTCTTTGGTTGTTTGATTCATTTTCTTCATTTTTCTGCAAATCTGTAAAAAAAACCCTAATTTGCCTTAGGATGTGCACCCATGGGATAAGATGCGTACGCACTAATACCCCTGTGAACGCATGTTTTAGACAGCTAGGGTTCATGTTTTTGTTGTTTTTCTGGGAATCTATTTGAAGCCCAGATGTGCATGTCAATTGAGGCAGAAACCAGATCTCTTCCAATTACTTTTAATGCCATATTTTACTATCTTTCCTTATCTATTTTATTTGCTTTAACTGTATATATGTTGTCATGTTTGTTTCCTTTTGTATCACATGTGTAATAAATCCAAAATACCCAAAATATCTTATTTTCTTTCCTTTATTGTATCAAACCCTAATGCAGTCTATCTCTTCTTTCTCATTGTTGTATCAAACCCTAATGTAGTCTATCTCTTCTCTCTCATTCACTCTCTGATTTTGACTTGATCCTTATAAGGCAACTAAAATATTTAGAAATAATCAATGAAAGCTTTACAACTCATAAAAGCTTAGATACTTTCTAAAAAAATCAAAATCAATAGTCAATTAATATTCAATTCCTTTTGGAATTAGTTGACTATTCAAAGATAAGGAAAGTATCTTGACAAGCTTTAATGTTATTAAGGTAATTGATTTGAACTTAAATAGTAACATAAAAGTTAAGTTAATTCTGTCTTAATTAATCAAATCTCGTTCAAGCCTTAAAAGATACAAGATCATTGATGACAAATCAAGACAAATCTAATTTTAATAAAGGGAAGATATCCACACATCAATGAAGACTTCACATCAATTTTAATGATCCCTTTTTGCATAAGACATAATCATCATTTGAGAGAAACTTGCAATCTTGGTTGGTATCCATTTGCATGTGTGCGAGCACATGCATGATTGGGTATACACATGCACATACTTGGATGTTGATGTTTTGACCTCTATCATGTCTGTATGCTAATGCTTTGAGCTTGATGCCATGAGTTGTATGATTCTATACATGTCTATGCTTCCATGATCACATGTTTTATCTACTTTCCCTTGTTTGTCACACATGATACATAGGCTTATACCTAGGCTTTATATATAAGGGCATATCCATTTGGGCCTCTAAGATAGCTTACTTTCCACCAAGTTGAACAATGATATATGAAGGTCACTATAGCTAGGCAGGCTTGGGGTGCCTAACCTCTTCCCATCCTGTACCCTAACTTTGAACCTAGTCTGGTAGAATGACCTTCATGGAGTCATGTTTTGGTTTTTGGACCTATAACTAAGTGGTGACTCCTTCATCTCTTTTTAAGAGACTTCGTATACTCTCAAGCTTGTGCTGGCTTCGAATCTAAAACTATTTGCAAGGAGATTAAGTGTAGCGTATCCCGGCTTCACGAGAAGGAACCGACATGTTGATGTGCCATAAAAGGGGGTAAAAATCATGGAATTTACATGTCTTTTGTGGAGAATGAAATTAATTCTAGCAAGGAATCCTAATGGAATTTATTTTTACAAGGGAGACAGTGAAGTTAAAGAAGGTCAACTTAATTAAATTTAAGTCTAATTGGAGCAAGGAATCAAAAGAGATTTACATCAAATCTAAGTCCAATTTGGATCGGGATTCTAGACTACACAACATTTAGTATTTTGGGCATAACTTTCAACTTTGATATCGATTTCGATGATTCAAGTAGTGCTGGAAAGCTAACTTATAGGGCTAAAACTTTATAGTTTACTAAAACCTCGATTCTGACTTTAAATGGGCCAAAAATATTGGTTAAATGAAGTCTAAAAACTAGGGATTTTCTCTAAACGAGAATCCAACTTATAATAAGATTTCTTGGACAATTTAAAGGCTCTTTATGGAAAAACTCAAGAGGTAGCAGCTTTAGAATGAGAATTAGGTTTTCTTAAAGTTTATTTACAATTTTAGAGTTTTATTTGGTGTAATGACTTGATAGAAGCCTTGCTAAGATAAAGGGTGAAACCCAACTGTTTATTGGTATGTTCATGACAATAATTTTATGGTTTTAGTGCTTATGTTCTTGTGTTTTTTATTGATTTAATTATCTAGAATAGTGATTGTTTTTGTATATTCTTTTGATTTAGCATAGACTCCAACATGTTAGATGCTTAAAATTTCCTGTGAATTAATTCACTAGTTCTGTTTTGCCTAAAATGAATCAAATTTATGCAACTAACTTAGAACACTAATTCTTGATTTCTAATTGCTAAATCATCAGACTAAGATCATGCTTCGTACGAATTTTAGTTGAGTTATAAAATAATAATGTTAAGACTACCAATGGATATGTTGTGTGTGAACCCTTAAACCTTACTGTCTTAATATATTGTTGTTTTCCCTCATTCTAAATTTTCTTTACCAAACCCTCAATCAAAATTTCTCTTAACTTAAATTTTATTTTTTTTTTTAATTTTTAATTTATCTTGTGGTTTGCTAATAAATTCCTTTTCCTTATGGATTCAACCTCGGACACACTGAAATATTATTTTGTGACTCTTGCACTTGGGAGCATTATTTAAGTCACAACATAGTATTAGAGTAGTCAATCTTGAGATGATCGAATTCATTGCACCACATCAAAGTTTCATGGAGTTACTCAAATTCAAATGTGGATATTCTTTTTGATGGCTTCTCAAGGTCTACAAATTCTTTGCTCTTGACAACACTCCACCACTTCTCATTGTTCCCATGCCTCTTATTATATGGAAGGAGAGGCGTTGAAGTGGTTTCAAGGTGTGGAGGCATCAGGCTTATACACAAATTGGGTAGATTTCATATGCACCCACAATATTAGTTTTGAACACCAATCCTTCTTGCACCAATGGAGACTACCACCCAAGAATCCAAATGCAAGAGCCCATGAATTACATGACGAAGAACCAAGAACTAATCCTTGATGCACCCACTTAAGAGTCCACAATTCAAGAATTAGAAATCCAAGTGTCTTTGATCCAAGAATCAAAGATGCAAAAGCTGATAATTCAAATGGTTCAAGAATCACATGAGGTATTGAGAATTCCAAGACAATCCAAGGTCCAAATAACTAATGAGAATTCAAAGACAATCTAAGTCATCAGATGATGTCATGGATGATGTTATAAGAAGCTAGCGTAGTTCTTCAATGTGTGGCAGGAGTGTGACAGTGACAACTCGTGTAGGACTTCCAAGTGGCACATGAGAGCGCTTGTAGGGTCGGATGAGGGCCAGATTCTTAGGTTTCGTAGATCGGCGAACAACAAGCCTATATGGCAGTGCGTGTGACCATAATCCGATCAAGGAGTTGAGAATCCTTAGCGGTGCGTGTGAGGAGAGTCGGAGCCTGTGTATGTGCATGGAGGTGCGTGTAGCTGCCGTTTGGGATGAGTTTCTTGGGTTTTGGTCGCGGTAGGCCGTTGAGCACATCTGTGTGGTTGATTTTGTCAGGCAAAGGCTACTGGGAGTTGTGCATTGAATGGAGAGATTGCTGCTACATCACAAGTCTAATTGGGTATTAGGGTAAGGGTTCAACTGTAGGTTGGTATTAGGTACTGGGATTCCTTTTACTTGTAACTGCTTGTTTTGATAATAGTGGATTCTCATGAGTGGTGACCTTAAATTCACACAGTGGTGTTTTGCCTTGGTGGTGTTCCCCATTCGTAAACAAATTAACTGTGTCAAATTTATTTTCCACTGCATTTAACTTAGTTGGTGATTTGTTTGTGCTACCGCACTTATTGCATGTTATTGAATCTAATTAATTCACTTGGCTAATTAATTTCTTAATTTACCAAAGGGGTCAATACATTTTTGGCCTATCATAAAGAAATAATAACAGACCAAAGATAGAAATTCCAAGTGCAGAAAAGTTTTCACAAAAAAAAGAAGTGAAAGGAAAGGATTGGGCACTCACCTGCAAGTTTCCAATGAAATAAAGAAATAATAACAAACCAAAGATAGAAATTCCAAGTGCAAAGATGTTTTCCCATATGTAGCTACTTGTTTGGAGGTTTGACCCAAAAGAACTGCAAAATGCCACAACTATAATGTATGAGACACTAAGCTTAAAAATTTCTAACTAAATTTCAAAAAATGAGAATTCACGAAATTTTAGGGAAAATGTATAAGTTAAAGAGAAAATGAAAGATCTATACTTGGCCCTTCAAAGTAAGAAAGCAGGGTCAAGATCACATGTTTATGGCCTTTGGACAAATAGGAACTCCAACCCCATACACAAGAGCAGTGGTTAATTAAGGATGGGTTTCAAGCCCATTACATCCATGAGAGAAGGAAGCATGAATGCGACGCAATTAGAGGAAATTAAGGAAAGAATGAAAAGCAAAAAGAAGACAATGGCTACAAACTTCCCTTATATCTTTTTATTGGATGTGAATTTTGACAAATCCACCATTTGATTGCATTTTCTTATTATGTCCTCAATGCTTGTAAAATTTCAAGAAGATTAAAAATCAATAGCTATATCAACAATTAAATGTTTAAATTTCAAATTTTTATAATCTTAAATTATGCTTAAATTTTTTTTATAGATTAAATAACAAATAACATCTTATTTGAACGAAATATGACATATATGTTAAGAACATGAATAATGGCTTTTGATACTATAATGTAAATAGTGGTAATGAAGGTTGAAGTATCTACTCACTATACAAGACAATCTTGACAATGCAAGAATGAAGGCTCGGTCATGTGATATTGACAATCAGGAAAAAAAAAAAAAACACTTAGAAGACTCTTAAAAGACTCTCGGTCAACTGATAGCCTATTACAAAATTTTCGAGATTTGCTTCTGGATTGTTTGCTTGCGGCACTAAATCAATGTGAAGACTAAAGGCTAGTTCAACAATTGCAGCAAAAGAGGTAAGCTAGGATACATTGTCTATTACTTGTGTTGAAGGTCTAGTGACTTAGTTTCTATCTCAAAAATATTTATGGGTAATTATTGTATGGGTTACAATCAAACCCAACATGTTTTTTAAAGTGATATTTTTTTAAGTTGGTTATATGAATTTAGGTAAGTTGATTCAGTTATAGAATAGTCATAATTTTTAATTCTTTATTGAATCACTTTCTTTGTATACTTGACTTATATTAATTTTTTTTTTTTTATTGTAGATGAAAATACTAACAAAATTACTTGCCAACTTGAAGTTTGATTCTTGAGGTACAATTTATATTAAATATATATTTATTTTTCTTTACCTTATATGTTATGTTTTATTCTTAAACTTTTTTTTGTTTATTTATCTTTCTAAATAATTTAACTTTATTATTATTTTACATGCAATAAAAAGAGGCACAACTGAGAAGGTTGATAACTTGACATAGTTCACAAACATTAGCATTTTCTTTATGTTATTTTATGGTGATGAAATCATTACTCATTAGTGAACTTTGGATTGTGTAAACTTAGAAATCAATGTATTAGTTAATTTTTATTTAAACTGTTTTTGTTTTTGGTTCTCTTTTTTTCTTTTCCTTTTTTAGTTATTTGCGATCTCTTATTTTTATTGAAAGGAACTAGAAAGACAAAAATAATATGATCATATTATTATTATTGTTGCATGTTAAAAACTACTAGTTAACTTATAATCTGATTAATCTGACTTGCTTGCAAACTGTTTGAGGATACATTAGATTATAAAATACTTAATATATATATATATATATATATATCTTGAGTTGTGCTTAAAGTACTATTTTATAGTACTACAAAGACATATATATCTATATTAGGAATATAATATAGCCAAAGAAAAAGAAAAAAAATACCAAAGCATCTCCAGGATAAAAGCAAACCATAATTCTATTAGTAGCAAACTTAAAAAATCCCGTGAACTTCTAGGATTATCCAAATCTATGAAAATTCGTTAAGAACTCAATTCATGGTTCAAGTATTTCTTTCTATTGTGATCCCAATGTTCATTAGGAAATTCTATTCTACTTGACGATTTTACCATGTAAGAAATAAAGAGTAGAAATTAATGATACTTTTATTTAATGAGATCATTAATAAAACTAGGAGAAACTAATAACTATTGGAAAATATTATAGATATTACAAGTTTGGGTAAATTACAAATTACATTCCCAAAATTGGGGTTGATTGAATTTTACACCCTGAAGTTTCAGAATTTGGATTTTACCCCCTATGTTTTAGAAGTATTTGGATTTTATTCCCTAAAGTTTTGGGTTGTTTGGATTTTATACCCTAAAGTTTCAGAATTTGAGGGTGTAAAATCCAAACAACCCTAAACTTTAGAGAGTAAAATCCAAGTTCTGAAACGTTAGGATGTAAAATTCAAACATCCAAAACTTCAGGGGTGTAATTTGCAATTTACCCTACAAGTTTTATTACAGATAATATAACTTACAAACTTATATGCTAATGAATGTGATTGGTAGGCTTTAACCACCTTATAACTGAATATTTGAATTACATTTTTATTATTGGTGACTCTTCAATTTGTATGCTTAATGTAGTAAACTTGTAGTACATATCGCATGTAGCACTACTCATAACTATTTTAGCTTCAATTGTGTGCAAACTACAAATTTAAGAATAGATTAAAAAGTCATAAACCTTGTAATTTTAAACAATGTTACATCACTCCATATTTTTAATTGAATGCAAATTTTAACAAATCCACCGAACCATCTTTGGATTACATTGTTTTCATAAATTCTTCATGTTTATAAAAATTCAAGGTGATCAAAGATCAATAGTCATATCATCAATCAATTATTTAAAATCAAGTTTTTTTGTTTTGTTTTTTTTTTGTTTAAAATAATGCATAAAATATAAATTTATTAATCGAATAGTAAATAACATTCAATTAACATGAAAATTGGCATGCATGTTAAGAACATATAGAACCTATAATCCAACAATGAGATTTTCAGAATATTATAAATTATTAAGTAGTGTAATATTTTTAAAGTTACATCATGTGTAATTTGAATGACATAGACATACGCAAGACTTATATATTTTGATATGGAATAGTAAAGGGTGTATCATGTGCAAACCTTAGATTTCGCATGCCCCACCAGAAACAGTAAAATGCTTTTGGCAGATAATTCGTGGACTCTAAGCTTCCGGATCGACGGGCTTCAAGAAATATTCCAAAATCAAAGGTACCTGGATTTGGTGTATCAATAGGGCAGAAATCATCTAAGAAAGAGATCTTTCTAAAACTGTGGTCACAGTTAAAAGAAATTTCAACCCCATGAATTTCACAAGCTTTGTGCCAGCAAGCCGCTAGTCGTTGAGTAGAGAAAAAGTACCAAAAGGCTCCCAATACCTAATCGATTTAGATTATCATTATAAATTAGTAAATTTTGCAGATATCGTAACCAAAGGTTAATAACCATTACAACTATAACAATAAGAGAAAAAGAGAATTGTATGGATATGAAATTACTACTTAAATTATTCTCAATAAGCGTATTGAGATGCTTTTCTAAACTTTACGAACGAATGGAAACACACTTTGCATAGATTAGGCACGAAGGCATCCAAAGCACAGGGACAGAATGTGTGTACTTGGAGCCTTCACAAGTAGGGATCACACCAAACAAGCCGATAGAAGCTCATATAGACAAACTTGAAAAAAAAAATTTAAATCCAACAAAAGGATATTGCCAAATGGTGTGATGCAATGTTCCCATGGACAGTAGTGCAGGCTAAGTTCTAAAAAATGTGCATACGATGTTGACATGCAGTTCTTATGGATGGCATACATAAGACTCATGGATGATATGTTGATGAAGAAAAAGTCCATAAGGCAAAAGGGAGCAAATGGGACTTGTTTGATGCCTATAGAGAGGCAAAGATTCACAGGTGAGGGGGAAGATTGTTGAATATACATATATAAGTGAAGTCTCATATTAAATAATAATGAGAATGATGAGTGATGAGTGATTAATATAACATAATTAGGCTCATACCCATTAGTTTAAGTCGGCCTTTTGAGTCAAGTGTTGTCCCTATATATATGTTGTATTAACTACCCATTTTGAGGCTTTCCAAGGTATGATCTCCCCAACACAACTCTTACACGAGATAGCACCTTCTAAGTTTCAATGTATTAGCATTATTGAGGTATTTTTTCAAAAAAATTAATCTAGGTCATTCTAAAAATTAATAAAATGAAACATTTGTAATTTTTATTTTTCTTTCTTTTTTGGATATTTCTTCAATATATGATTTTGATTTAGCAAGCTTGGTTGGTTTAGATTTTTTTGAGAAGAAGGTTGATTTGGAATTTAAATATTAAGAAAGACAACAATACATTGATAAAAGAATCAACATTTGCGAAGATTAAAAATAAAGAGTATGAAATTACTACGTAAGCAAACTTACATGACCAGCAAGGATGTATAGAAATAAATTCCATGAAGCTTTGAACCGTTGGGAAGCCTTATTATTAGGTTTCTCTTTGCTTTTGAGTTCCTTCCAGTATCGGTAGACTTGGAAAACTCTTGGCCCATATTGCAAAAGAATTAGAGAGTTCAAGATTTTTATATTTGAAGATTTTGTCCGTCTCATCTCTGAATACATGCTTGGCATTAACACCTGAATAGATTACAACAATGTTTGTTTTTAGACTCAATGGATATAATCTAATTATGTGTAGGACGATGATAATTTAAAGAAAATACTAATTATGTGTGTATTAGAAAAATTTTCAAATTCACATTTTGATTTATTACTAATATATTTGAAGTTTTTTTTTTTATTATTATTAAAGGAAAATATTTTTGTTGTAAAATAAAAAAGTAACTTAATATTCCTTATCCAAGAAAAAATTTAGTATTTTTTGTCTGTTGAAAATTACACGTTAGATCTTTATAATATAGGCAGTTAGGTACTGTTTTTAAGAAATAGGAATTAGAAACATTGGTATGGTTGTCAAATTGCGATTTGGATCATAGGATTGCACAATTTTACTACTTAACCTCACCAAAACATTTAGAATCATAGTAGGATTGTAAAAATAGTAGGAACGTATGTAGGACCGTGTAGGATCGTATAGAATCATAGGATTGTGTAAAATCGTATAGGATCATAGGATCGTATGGGATCCTACCGATCCTACCAAAACATGTGCTTTTGGTTTGAGCTTCTTTTTTTTTTTTTCTTTGATGAGATTGGTTTGGGTTAAGATAATCCAACTAAATCCACAAGTCCAACTGGTTATCAGCAGCCCAATAACAAATTGAAGTCCCAAATTTACATCTTTGTCAAAAGAAAATCTCAAAAATACCCACAGTACCTAAGTTTAAAATTCAAACAAAAAACCTAAATATTTAGAAACATCAATCCCAAAGTCGTGCCTCCTCTCAAGAACCCCAAAACCCATCACCTCTCAGCACTCTCAATGACATTGCCTTTTGGATTTCATATTTATAATCAGCTAGTTTACCTTAGAATGGGAATTCTATTTTGGATTTCATATTATAATAAGCTAATTTTCATTTACTAACTAGCTTAACTTATTTTGGATTTGGAACTTAGAAACTGGAAAATATTTTCAATATGTGTTGATAATATCTTGGTACTTAGTTGCTAATTAAACATGTACTAAACTTTTTAGATACATTGTGTCAAAACTTAAATATATTTTTTTCGTTAATATAGATGTAACGATGTAAGGTATGTAAATTACATTATATGATGCAAATCTTTGTTTTTTAATGGATGAATTCATATTTTACGTGATTACTCAACATATAAAGTCACTATCAATGTATTTTTTACTTAATATTTGAAAATAGGTAGGATCTTACGATCCACAATCTGATCCTATGATTTATGATCCTACTTACCTCCTGCGATTCTACGTAGGATCCTGATTTTGACAACCTTAAAAATTGGTACAAGGTGACTATATTTGAAGTAGTTGTGATGCCATAAATTATTTCAAGGGGTCGAATATAAATATGATGATTAGTATTTTTTTTCTTTGAATACATTGTATTCCTACTATGTGTAGTTGGAGATGTAACATTGTGCTATAAACAAAGATCAAAATATAAATCAAGTATTTTATTATCCAAATGTGTACTACATAAAATATACCTATTAAACATCAACAAACTTGAGTCAAGAATCAGGATTGACAAAATAGATTCAAAATCTTTAATTTATCTTTGATCAACTATCATTATTATGAGAAGGAAGCTCAACTCTTTTTCTGTTTTCCATTTTATTTTAATATATATTCATTATAAATTTATGAATACCGAATTATTAGTATATACATGCAACTCATCAACGATATATAGGATCGTGACTTTATTCAAATTAATATTAGAAACCATAGACTTTGATATAAAATTTATATAATCAAACAAATAATTTTATGGATAAATTATACCTCTGGTCCTTGAAATTTTGTGAAATTTTAATTTTGGTCCTTCAAAATTAAAATGCTTTGGTTTTGTCCCTAAAATTTAAGGTAAGTTCGATTTATATCCCTTAAATATGTGTTTGGTTCCTAAAATATTTGGTTGATTCAACTTGGTCCCTCAAAAATGGGGTGCCTCAATCCCCATTAGTAATGTATAAAAAATGGAGAGACCAAATTTTTTCATTTTTTTAGGGACCAAATTAGAACTTTTTAAATTGCAAGGACAAAAACCACCAAATTTCAATAACCAAAAGTATCATTTAGTCATAAGTATAAATATCTAATAATTTAAAATAAAAAATTGGACTACACACTCATAAATATATATACACGCTGAGTTATTCGGTTTTCTTCTTCGATAACACATCACGTGTTATCTTGGACTTGAGTTTCTTTTCCCTACTGCCTTTACATATTTGCCTTACACTTATATGTTCATCCATGCAATTGTTGAGTGTTTTGATTAATTAATTTGATAATTACATATATTCCGAATTAAGTATGTTTAAATTAAAATTAATCAAGCCTTAATTAAAATTGGGGGCCTTAATTAGCTCTAACATTTAGATTATCGAGTTTTTAATATGAAATTACACTTTATTACCCTAAACTATATATTAGATTACAGTTTGCACTCCAAATTATTCAAATGCACGCTTTGCACCCTTAAACTATGACCCTTATTACACTTTGCACTCCAACATTAATTCTACTGTTAAGTTAGACAAAAATTAATAAAACACCATTTTCACAAACAATTGAAAACAAAAGCTTTTTATTTTTATTTTCCAGCTCTTTCTATCTCTCTCGTGCATAGGTTATTTCTTTCTTTTTGTTTCTAGCTCTCTTTCTCTCTCGTGCATATCTCTCTCTTTTTCCCAAATAAAAAAAACAATAGGCAGCAAAAACAAACATGTATGATGTATCAGAATCAAAAATCTGCAGGCAGCAAAAAATACATGTATCAGAATCAACATATAATATCCAAAATATAGAACTAGTTTTTGATCAACAATCTAGTGCCAGAATTAACTGAAAGATAGGATTTCAATGTTTAAGGAGACAAAAAGGATAAACCAACTTAAAGAGCTATGGCAATGGTTCAAACCCCAAAACAAAGTATCCCAAATACGCCTTCAACCACTGAACTTTGATTTTTATATAAGAGAAGCAAATTTCAGTGATTTCACTGAAACCTTTGTCGCTTTCCTCTTGGGACATGATTGCTAAAACTAGCAATCGAAGTCAACAGCCCACAACAAAATCTGTCATTATCAACCAAATTCTCGATCTATTTATATAAATGTAAACTATCACAGTAGAATCAAAAGGTGGGGAAAACCTTGTGGATTTCTAAGGGAAAAACCAAATGGCCCAATCAGTTGATACTGAAACGAAAAAAAGCTACGGATGGTGGTGTGACTGGTGTCGATGATGGTTTGGGGATGTAATTTAGGGCTTTGAACAAATTTTGATTTTGGGGCTTAGGGATTTCATTACAGCAGTGGAGCAGTGGGGTTGCGGTGGTGGTGTCGTTGATGATTTTGTTTTGAGCATTTATGAGTACATGTTCAGCAGGATTTGAGGAGAGGAGCAACTGAACAATGAGAATGAAGAGAAGAGCTACTGGCCGAGAGAGAGGGGAAGAGCTGCTGGGGAAAGAGAGAGAGCTGTACCTAACTACCTATACGCCCGCGAGAGAGAAAGAAAGAGCTGAAAAAAACAAAAAGTTTTTTGATCTTTAAACAGTATTTCACTTAAGCAAAAATCAAATGCAAGTAATGTGCTATTAATTTCTGTCTAATTTAACAATAAAATTAATCTTATAGTGCAAAGTGTAATAAGGGTCATATTTTTTGGTGCAAATTGTGCATTCAAATAGTTTAGGGTACAAAATGTAATCTGGTGTATAATTTAGGACAGTAAAGTGTAATTTTCCTAAGCTTTCAAAGATACATACGAGTGTGACTTTAAGAGTTTGTATTTTATTGATAATAATAAAAAATTATTATTGAAAATATGTTTGATTGTAAATGCTTGTATATGTAATCATGAAATTTGGTTGAACTATGTTAATTTTTTTTAATAATTAATTTCCCGTTTAAGCAAATGTTCTTAGAGTATTTCTAACTTGGTACTTCAAATTAATAAAAACAAGTCATTTAAGAAAATAATATAACATAAATACAAAAAGTCAACAGGTAAAGTTAATTTTTGCATTAGATGTATTTTTTTGGCTTTGGAGTACCAGCTCAGTTGTATTCCCTTATGAGCATTTGATGTATTTTTATTTGCTTTGAAGTACTAGTTTATGTTTTTGAGGTCAAACTAAAGTTTAATCGAGGTTAACCCATGAAAAATAGATAAATAATTTAATTCAATTACATAAAATAAATATATATTTATATTTATATTTATAGTAAAAACTTAGAGAAAATCCAATTAGATTTTAATTGAATTCTCAATTTTACGCTATTTTTCCCATTCAATTTTTTATTTTGTACAAAGTAAATTATTAAGTGTAAAAATCGAAGAGTCCAAATCCAATTAGATTCTAAATTGGATTTTAATTGGAGTCCAATTTTCTGCCACGTGTCCCTCTTAAGTTTTTAATTTTTGTGAAAAGTGAATTATTGAATTCAAAAATCAAAGAGTGTAAAACTAATTAAATTCTAAATTATATATATAATGAGAAATTATTACATATTTTAAAAATGTATGGTTAAAAAAAAGTGTAAACTAATAACACATATAATTTGAATATTATAATTGTGAATGTCTACCTTCTGAATCGTTTATTGTTGAAGAGCAGAGGCCGGATAGCTTATAAATCGCCTGTTGCAGGGAATGAACGGAGATTTCCACCGTTGCAGAGGTTTTAACTGTTGCAGAGGCTTTTTTTTTTCGTCTGTTTGATAAAGTGGAACACGCAAGTCCGATCTGTGTGTTTGAAGGAACAGCGAAGAATCAGTAGTCTAAGTGAGTCTGAATTTTGATCGGCAAATACGATTTGGGTTTTAGGGTTTTTGTTACAACGCAAGTCCGATCTGTGTGTTTAAAGGAACAGTGAAGAATCTGTAGTCTGAGTGAGTATGAATTTTGATCGGGAAATACAATTTGGGTTTTAGGGTTTTTTATTTTTTATTATTTTTTGTTTCTTTTGTTCCATGAATAAACGGTTGCTTCTTTTTATAAGGTATTGCGTTTCTTTCTTCTTCTTTTTTTTTTAATGATAAGCACGTGGCTGTCTGAAAGTGAGCCTCCCTAATTGCAACGTACGGTATTTTAAATTTAAAGTTATACGTGTCATTTTTTTAGATAGATTGTTTTCCTAACGTGGCAGCATCTTGTTGAGGCTTCTACTTTTATATATATATAGATAGTTTGTTACGTAAAGATTCAACAAGCTAATTTGCCTTAATGGTTAATGTGTCTGCCTGGCCTCCGGTTTCCACTTAACCCGGTTGAACAAATTGGTCTGGTCCAGTTATGAAAACAATGCTTAATTATGAGTACTCAATAATTTTTTGAAGGCTTACGTCAAAAAAGAAAAAAAAGAAAAAGAAGTGTGTGGATATATATATATATATATATATATATATATATATATATATAAGTCTTTTTTGTTAGTTCCAAATTACTAGAAAAATACGTGAAAATAGTATGTTTCCAACTTGCAATTAATGTAGCTTAAGTCTCCCTTACCTGTGGAATAGGCAGAATAACTAGAACGGTGAACATGATGGACCATAAGTGCCTTCGAACGTTGAACATGATGGACCGTAAGTGCCTTCGAACTGTTGCCCAACGTGTAGTATTTGACTCATTATTTCGACCTTTTTCCCGACATGTAGTATTTGCCTTCCACTTTTGCTCCATGTAGGATTTCACTACAAAATGCACTAGGTAAACGGCATCGGTGACCAATCGCGAAACAATAGCTATGGTCCACAACACTTTGTTCAATTCAATGCACTTTTTGTCTTCTTTGATCACGGGAACGTAAAAGAACAAGGGATCCAGTGATACTGCAAGCGCGCGAAAGAATACAAGTATTTCTTCATACCATTTAAGGAACAAACCTACCAATGGTGACTTTGAAACAAATTCAACATCTTCGCTTGGACGACGTTGCCCCTCGATATCCTTTTTCTCATCACTTTTTTTGATAATATCCTTTTTCTCATTCTTGAACAAATGCCTGGCAAACATAAAAATTAGAGGTTGCCTTAAAAAAAAAAGAAGCAAAAAGCTAAACACTGTCAGATATTCTGTATTAGGATATTCTTTAAAAAAAAAAAAAAAATTATGTATTAGGACTGAGTTATGTCAACTTTGTACACCTTAAACTAATATAAGCTAACCTTACTCAACTTTCAACCTATAACGTGTGTTTTATAATGATGGTTCTTTATCATTAAGCTAAAATTTTAATTAGTTTTTGGTGTAAGTGAAGATCGAACTCTAAATTTTTTATTCAATAATAAGAGATTTTACCGATTGACCTAACTGAAATCCACTATTTATTAAAAATTAAAACATCTCTATCATTAATTCTATTTACAAGAAAACTAGATTTTTATAACAAAGTACATGCACACTGCTTTCTCTCTATTTTTAAAAAAAAAAGGTTTGGAATGGAATTCCTCATATTTAAAAAGTTTGGGATTGGAAAGAGGCTAATCCATCCCAAACCTAACCAATTACCACTCTTATGCACATATGAAGTTGAATTAGTGGAACCATATATATGTTTTCTTTCCAGATGTAGAGCGACTAAATTCTTAGTTCGAAATAAATCAAACAAGTAAAATAGTTTCACAAATGCGAATTTGTATTGATGATTGTGGTACAATTCTCTGTGATTACAAAAGAGTGATCCTCTGATTCAATCTCCTTGCAAAACTTATTGATTGGACTTATGGTAATGTGATTTTGACTTAAACACAAAATATCCTTCAATTTGGTTGAGGGATGGATCGAAGATTGTTAAAACGGAATTACAATGAATCTCTGGCTATGAGCTTGTTAGAAATCCTTTGTTCTTCGCGTTCTTCGTGTTCTTTGTGTGTTCTTCGTCTTCGAAGGTTTATGGTGGAAGTTCTTCGAGGCTTTAGAGGTTTGAATCCGTAGAGCTTCACCAATTTGTAGTTTGTTGATGTTTTTCGGACCTTTGAGCTTGATTCCTATAAACTTTAGGATCTAGGCAGATAATTTGGATGATTCTGCTTCGAGTGTTCTTCAATTTTGGGATTGAAGTTCTTGAGGGTTTTGAGGCTTGATTTCTGCAGAGCTTTGTATTTCTGAATTCTCTCCTCCTTTTCAAATGCCTTAGGAAGGCTTCTATTTATAGGAGTTTGGGGGTGGGTGAGCGACACGTGGCGAAGTCCGATTGGTGACACATGTCACAGCCTGATTGGTCTGCCTATGTCATCGCTTACACGTGCTAGATCGCCTGTGTCATCGCTTACACGCGTTGGACTGCCTGTGTCATCGCTTACACGCGCTGAGGTGCTTGTGTCATTGCTTACACGCGCTGAGGTGTGATTGGTTCTTGCATGACACTTGGCAAATTTCTGTTGGTTTCCGAGTAGTGATAGCAAAACCTAACAACAATACGTGGTGCTTTGTAATTGGCTGTATTTTGTGGACTTGATAGTATGATGTGTCAGCTTGTGATAGGTCGGGAATTTTTCCTTCTCTACAAATGCCCCCTCGAGACTCGTTCACGCACACAATTTCGAAGTGCAGTGTGGGAATGAGTTTCGAAAACTGATTTTTACACTTGACTCTTTAAGTGAAGTAGTTGAAGGTGGTGGAGCTTTCAGCATGATGAGATAATTTCCGAAGAGTAGACCCACCCATATGAAAGGCTTTGATGAGACCGAAAAGAGGTCTGCCTGTATTTGAATGTATTTACATGACTGGACCTTCTCAGTATAGGTTAAGTTGAAGTAATTTCAAAAGAGTGTTCCATGGTATTTGAAGTGGGTTGGTGAGGCTGAAAGTTGTTTGCAAGAAGTTGGATATACTTGCAAGATTGAATCATTTCAGTAGAGATTAAGCTGAGGTAATTTCAGAAAAGTATTTTGGATCGTTGGCGGCGATCACAGGGTGTAGAAGATAGGGAAGATGTGAAGATGTTGGTTGGGCACAGCATGCAGGGTCGGGGGGTTAGCCTCATTTTTCTTTTTCTTTCTTTTTCTTTTTTTTTTTCTTTTAACCCCTGGTGAAGTAATTTCAGAAAAGTATACTTCGGATTACGGCGAGGCCATGTGGGAATGTGATTGAATGTGCTTGTGTCGTCGCATCATTCAAGTTAAGTTGAGGTAGTTTCAGAAGCTTACGGATTCTGGGGGAGCTGGTGTTGATGACGAAGATGAGGGGTGTAGAGCAAAGCGAATGGGTGAAACATACGCCTCCATGGTGCTGGTGTTGATGACGAAGATGAGGGGTGTAGAGCAAAGCGAATGGGTGAAACATACGCCTCCATGGTGCTGGTGTTGATGACGAAGATGAGGGGTGTAGAGCAAAGCGAATGGGTGAAACATACGCCTCCATGGTGCTGGTGTTGATGACGAAGATGAGGGGTGTAGAGCAAAGCGAATGGGTGAAACATACGCCTCCATGGTGCTGGTCCTGTATGTTGGGGACCCTCTGGTGTAGATGTTCCTGGGAAGTACACCTTTGGATCTAGGACCGACTGCATGCTAAATGAGCCGACAACAAGTTGTAGAATGTGCCTGCGTGATGGGACCATGCCGACGGACGTTAAGTTGAAGTAATTTCAGAAGAATACCTTCTGAAATACCTCAAGCTAGATTTAAGTTGGAGTAATTCCAGAAAATGTGTTTTGAGGTACCAGCAACGAT
>JALGQJ010000057.1:705000-762500 GCA_023055345.1 Quercus wislizeni | reverse complement strand
CTGAGGATATCAAAATCCTTCTTTCCTCCCGAGAAATCGAAAAGCAAGATTTTGAGGGGCTATTGTGGGGTCATAAAGCCAGTGTTATACATCCATCTTTCGTATTGGGCCTGAGGCCTATGCCGAGGTCCAAAATCACTTGTAAAAAAGACAATGGTGATCCTGACAACCCAAAAAATCGTGCCGATGACAATTTTGTCCTCGACTAGCCAAGGCCAAGGTAGTTGAAGAGTGATTTACCAGCAAATGCAATCTTCCAAAGCCTCCCAAAGAAAAGGGTAAGTATAGCAGGTAAGCACACTGGAGCAAGGCGGCAGAGCAGTTCCAAGAAAAGCTGATGCATCCCTATTAAATGCTCCACAACTAACACTCTGGCCAAATTAATGTAGAAAAGACCCCTAAACAGTATTGTCTTAGCTACCCCAACTCACAAAAGGCCTGAAGAGATGTCTGATGGGACAAGCACTCAAGTGGTAGCTTAAATAATTAACAAGTGTATGATCAAGATGGTCCAAATGGAACTATATAATATAAGAGATCCTCCATTGAGAGGGGATCGAAAATTTGTAAGAGAAAGCACTGTAGCAATTTGAGCCATATATGTAACCATTTTCAATCAATATATACAAAAACACACCTCCTCGGATTACGCCAAGGACAAGTTTACTTAGATAACTCAAATCTGCTTCTATTTGATTATCTTTTAAAATCCATTCTAACTGTTATCTCACTCATTAAAGCCTAATTCTTCTATCCACACTCTACAAATTCATTCTATCAGGCTTCTTAGGCTTGAATTCACTCATCTCATAGGAATAGTGTTCGAATCCAGTCCCTACAGCTATGATAATTTGATGTTTAATACTATATCTTTTAACTCTTTTTCTTCTCATCTAATTTTTTATAAATTTGTTATTATCTCTCCCATGCTCCTCTGAAAAAATGAATATTCTCTCTTGATTTTTTATTATTTCTTACAACTCAGTTTTAGGCTGATAAATCATTTTGTTTTTTTATAACTCTACAACTCAGTTTTAGGCTGATAAATCATTTTGTATTTTAAACTTTAAAAGTTTAGTTCTAAATAAAAATAAATACATTAGAAAAACATAGCACACTGTAACGTAATTTTAACATAATTTCAAAGAATATGAACCAACTCATTATGGAAAAATATCAATCAAACACTACACCAAAAATAATAAAATGATATATTGGTAGAGATAGAAAGATGAAGAATTATTTTAGGAAAAACAAATTAATTTCAACAAATTTTTAAAAACAAATTATACATTATATTAAGTGGAAATTCATCAAGTATAACTCCCACGAGTTCAATTATGATTTAAGTTCAATTTCAGTTGCATCACACCAAACAAGTTTGACGAGGCTTTAAATTTACTCACTTAATATTCACGGAAATGGTATGTTTTTACTCCAATATTACCAGAGCCAGTGAAAGAATGGAATAATGAAAAAGGAATAATATTACATTTGTCAGCTTATGATTAAACAAAAGGCTCCTAACTCATCTTGAGATAGCATCACCATGGTTTCCCTACCAATCTTCTCGTTAAATTCACCCAGCCTATTTCACACGCAGACTAGTAGAGTCCGAACTTTAATCTGTGCTTCTTGATTCACAAACATCCTCACTCATTGTTGTGAATATAGCATTTTAACTTCTGGATTATATGTAATGTTTGAACAAAAGAAACAATAGTGACTGCTGCTGCCGCACTGTATTTCTGAGAATCCTCCAAGTTAGAGAAACATTCCCTTCTTTTGGGTCATGTGACTGACCCTTCAAGCTTTTACACCGGCTAGTAGCATCTCATTTAACACAGAGCTTGTAGTAAATACGGCAATGATAAATCTTTATCAATGAAAGAGATAACCTTGTGAGCTTTGTTATTTCCTTAAGATTGCATTGCAAGCATATACCACGCATATTACTATGGCATAAAATCCAAAATAATTATCAAAGTTCAACTTTCATATGGCCAGGTGGCAGAGACCCTGCACATACAGAAGGGAACTCAGTAATAACCTCAGGAATATTTGGGAGTATAACATAGGAGAGCATTTGTGCAAAAATCAGCTAATCATACCATCTACATCTTGGCTATTGGGGGTAGCACTGGTTCCATAGCTCATCTGGACAACATTGTGGAGCTCATCCTCCCAGACATTGGGTAGCTGTAAAGTCATATACATCAAAAGAAAGGTTAATCATTGGTGACGCATGGAGAGCCATGAAGACTTAATGTTCATAGTTATATACGTGTCAAGAAATTAGAGAGATTGCAAATGAATCTTAATATAACATAAGGATGCTCAACTTAGGGTTCCACCATTACCTTTATGTAAGATATAATACAAGAAATTTTTTTATACAAACTATATAAGAACCATTTTAGAATCAAAGCTGGCGGTGAGAAACTATAGTTCTAGCTATGGATTAAAGATACCCGTGTAGGTTCCTTGAAACCTCCCGTCATGGGTGTCAACTGGGAATTCATGGTTCTTCGATGCAAATCAGATGAACTTCCCAGGCCAGAAAGACCTGCTCGAATGAGTCCTTGTTGAGAGGAATGCAGCTGAGGATAAGCCATGGGCATATCTGCTGAAAATCCCAACGTAGATGGACCCGCTTGTGACTGAAGGATCTGCATATATAAATTGTAGAATACGTTTAGGAAATATAAAAAGGTACTTGTAATGATTTTGCATCTCAGCAAAATATTTGGTACGTTATTTACATCTTTTGCCAGGAGCCCTTCGACATTAAAATCTAGCCGTGGATTCACAGTAGCAAGTTTCATTGACAAAAACTGCAAAAAGGTTACTTGGTGTTAAACCATAAGAACCATGAAATCATTGAAACAAACATGTTTCCAATATACAGGTGAAGCAATAATTTAATTAAAGGCATGAGATAGGTAAATTAGTCTATAGTTCATCAATTTTTGTCAACTCAAAAGTGATATCTTATAGCAATGACCATATAAGTGGCTGCAATGCTTGCTTAATCATTCAAGATCTGTGTCAGGATGGACAAGTCACACAATATTAGGTAGTTCATGCATGCATCTATTCTTGAAATTTAGAACATCTGATGAAATTAAAAGGTGATGCTGCACAGAAACTCAAGACAAAGGAAAGGGCAATAACAATGGATAAACTCAAGCTAAGGAAAATTTTGCTACTTCCATACCTCAACCTGTCGCTGCAGTGATTGTACATAATTAATGATTTCATCCAGCATCACGGCTTTACCAGTGACCTGCAGATACAAATCTAATTCTCATAATTTGAAGAGCATAGACTCAATTCTGGTGTGAATTTGAAATAATTACGTTCTCAAAACTATTAATTTCAACAAACCAACCTTGCTGCAACCAGGTACAAGATCTTGAAGAAACTTCATCCTTTCACTGATCTTTTCTCTTCTTACCTATAATCAGAATCATGTAATTTTAACCCAGGTGCTAACGCAAAATATTTGGCTTTTTTTAAAAGAGAAAAATTAATCCAATGTTACTCTTTCTGCAAGACTATGGCTATTTGTGGCCTGGCCCCTTCGAGCTCTGACGTGAATATATTCTTCTTTTGGTAGATCTGAAGCTTGAGAACCTTGTTTACCATGTTTCCCAGAGCTCTTATTAGTAGTTGAAGTTGGCTTTTGGTCTCCGTTCTGTTGAATTTCAGTGTCATCCTTCGCAGATTCACCAGGCTGTTGTGGACCTACTTTGGCTAGATCCAATTCAGTATCCTAGCACAAGATTTTAATATGACTGTGAGGAAAAAAAACCAAACAATAACAACAAGAAGGCAGTCATTACAGATTAAAGAAGAAAAATTAAGAAGCATGGTTTACCTGCTCACTCCTTTTCCTTTTCTTTGATTCAAGTACCCCAGCAAAACGTTCCCCACCTGTAGTACCTTCCAACACAGATGGCTCATCTTGACCACCTGCAGTGCTAAACTCAGCTTCATCAGAATCATTACCAGGTCCAGACCCACCGACACCAATGCCTTGTTTAGCTTCATCATGAGATCTAACATTCTTTAGTGGGCTCCCTCCACCTCCAGTAGCCCCATGCTCATGCTCATGCTCACCAACGGACATAGAAACATCTTTAAAAGCCTCATCCACATTCATCATCTCATTCTTTTGAGAGTGAGACTGCCCATTGGCACCAAAAACCTCTTGCATCATTCCCCCACCCCTAAAATAATTAGTACCCCCCATAGATTCCAAAGGGTTAACCATATCACTAAAATTCCCACCATTGACATTGAAGCATGAAAACCTAGCAGCTCGCTCGATGAAGGCAGAATCTGCTGGGAACTGAGATAAGCTCTGGGGGAGCATTCCATTTCCAGGTAAGAAAATCCCCCCTCCTCCTTTCAAGTTCAACATTGAACTTGTTGGATTCCAACCCATGTCAAATGTTTTATGATCAATAGTTGGTAAAGAGGCCACAGCTGCAGGAGTACCTTTTCTAATTCCTAATGTATCTGAAGTGCTTGCACTGTTCTGGACATTATTAATGTCAGAAAATAATCCCCCCAAGTTTTGTGGATTGGCGGTTTGGCTTTGGTCCCAAAGGGTTGGCCCGAATGACTCCACCACCATTGAAGTAGATCCTTTGCTAACTGCCATTGGATTTCCGGTGGGAACCAAACCACCAAATCGCCAGTCAACACTAGGACTAGGACTAGGTGCAGCAAAATTCATAGGATCCTCCTCATTCCTATTTTCTAGCTCAAATTTATCCTTGTCACCCACCATATCCATCTGATCACCTTCACAGAGAGAATACCAAAAGCAACCAGAGTGCTAAATACTAAATAAATTACCTTTTCTCTTTACAACTATTCTCAAACAACCGGCAATCAATCCTCAGAAAATCAAACAAAAACGTAAAATTTTGTCCACCCTCAACAAAAATCTGGTTGCCCAATCCTAGATACGAACACCCAAAGATCAAAGACCTAAATAAAAGGGAGAAAAAACAGAACAAAACTAAATTCAAATCAAATCGAGACAAGTTCAACCACAGAAATTAACAGGGTTCAATTCAACCATGTAATTGATACTTACAAGTTACAACAACATAGGAACCTTCACATTGGCCGTAAGATCTTCCGAATAAGCTCAATGACTCCCACCAAAAGAGAACCATATCATGTGATGTAAGTCTGCAAAACTAACTACACGGAACGCAGCTTAGAGGAAGTAAACAAGAAAGACCCACATCAACTAGTACTGGCCTCAAAACACTGAAACCACAGCTTTAAAAGCTACTATTTCCCAAAGCCACCACTGAACTTGGAAGTACCAAAAATACTAGAAAAAAGCCCAACCAAGACAGAGAAACTAAAAAAGACAGTTCAAAGGAGAGCTGAGAAAAGGTCTATGGAAGCAGTCAATTATACAAAGAACATTGATTTCAGTATAATAAATACCCATTCAAACCCTAGTCAGACCAGCTCTGAGAGAGAGAGAGAGAGAGAGAGAGAGAGGAGAGAGCTAAAAAGTGGCTAGAGAAAGATACCCATTTGAGATTCTGAGCTACTTTTGGTACTCTGCCCTCCATTCAACCTTTTCACTCCCAACTTTTATTGAATTTGGGCTTTTGTTTGTTCAAACCCTTCCTGTCCTTTTGGCTCAGAAACCCTGCTGTACACTGTCACGCTACACAGAGAGAGAGAGAGAGAGAATAAAAATAAAAATAAAAATAAAAAAGCAGTCATGAGATAAAGACTGAAAGAGGCAGTCCAAAGAGAAATTAAGGCGATGAGTAGTGTAATGTAATGTAATGTAGTACGTATTTTGAAAGAGAAAAGAGTAATGGCAAAGGTCCTGCATTTATACCCACGCTTACATAAAAATGAGAGCTCTTGATGATTAACCACCGCCACTGCTACTGTAAATATATTAATTAAAACACACCTCCCCAAGCTCTTCTCCCAAGCTTTTTTGCTTAATATAATAAACACTTTCTTCACCGCTTCTATTGTTTGTTCTTGTATAGTATTTGATGTATTTATTAGTATATTACTTTAGTTTACTTTTAATCTTTGAACTTTATTTTGATAATAATTATACCAGTTTGAGCTAGCAACTGACATGCCAACTATCTCATCGGGGATTTTCCTTTATCTTACTGTATCGCCCTTTAATACACCTCGGGAGAAGAGTTTAAGATCTTTAATATGGTTTGTTTGGTCAAGAAACCAATGCCAAAATCTAACTCATATTCACACTATATACTAGTATATTCGCTTCTCATTAATAAAGAAAGTATTTTGTGTAATGCAGTGTGTATTATGCATTTATGTGAGGGGGAGATACTAAGCTTTTTTTTTTTTTCTTTTTCTTTTTCTTTTTTCTCTTTATTTTTGTAGTTGAGGATAATATATATATATATATATTAAAAGTCAAAGTTAAAAAAAAATTTAATTAGATTTTCACTTTTGTACCACGTATCTTACCTAACTTTTAATTTTTTGTGTCAAGTAAATTATTGAATGTAAAAATTAAAGAAATTAAATCTAATTAGATTTTAATTGAAAATCAATTTTGTGCCACATGTCCATCTAATTTTTTTGATATTTGTGGAAAGTAAATTATTATATACAAAAACTAAAGAGATTAAATCCAATTAAATTCTAAATCATATATATATATATATATATATATAATAAGAAACAATTACATATTTTAGAAATGTATGGTTTAAAAAAGTTGTAAGCTAATATTATGTAAAACTAGTATGTAGCTCATGCTTACTCACAAAAATGATGAATTGTAATGGTACTATTGATGTTAGCTTGGGTTATAAAACATATAGGATATTAATTCGACCAAGATATTCAGAGGTACTATAATAGTTTTTTCTTACAATTTCATGATATTTTTTACACCAAATTTCTCATTACACTGATATTATGTATATAATTTTGAAAATCCCTATTGGATATTATATATACAATATCTATTCAAAATGACTATTTATGAGATTCTACTAAATACAATACAAAATAAAAAAGAATAAATTGGTCCAATTGTATCTCCTAAATTGAATGGGCATAGGTGCATGAAATCGTACAGCTCAATTAGAATTTGTTACATTCAAGATCCTAACATACAAAATATCTTAATGGAAACAATATAAAAAAATATGCTCATTAGTTCAAAGAAAAAATAACAGCAAATATCTAAACAATTTAATTTGTATGGAAAGCTAACAAAAGCAAAATTTAATTTTGAATCTAATTAAATTTTCTCTAAAAATTAGGTTTTTTAAGGTTTATTTATATTGAACTCCTCATTTTTTACATTAAATTATTTGGCTTGGCACAAAAATTTAAAAACTTAGATTATATGGGATACGTGGCGCAAAATTAGACTTTAATTGAATTTCAATTTGAAATCTAATTAGATTTTCTCTTAACTTTACCTATATATATATATATATATATATATATATAGTTGAACTTCTTCTAAAAAAAGTACAATTTAAACCATGTAATTATGATTGTTTTTAATTGTACCTATGCATATACACGAAATTACACAGTAGTCTATATATCTAATAAGAGGTAAAGCAGAGAGAAAATCCAATTAAATTTCAAATTGGAATTCAATTAAAGTTTAATTTTACGTCATGTGTCTCATCTAATCTAAATATTAGAATTTTGTACCAAGTGAGTTAATTTAGTGTAAAAATTGAATTTCAATTAGAGTTTAATTTTGTGCCACGTGTTTCATCTAATCTAAATTTTTAAATTTTTGTGCCAAATTAGTTAATTTAGTGTAGAAAACGAGGAGTCCAATATAATAAACCATAAAAAACACAATCATATAACTAAAAAAAAAAAATCAAATTTATAAGTCATATATATATATATATATATTAATAAGTAAAGTTTAGAGAAAATTGAATTAGAATTTGAAATTACAATCCAAATGTGCACCATGTGTCTAAATTTATCTGGAAACTATATCATAATTATCCACTTGAACTTGTGCCATGTGTCTAAAGTTTTTTAATTTTTGTGTCAAGTGACTTAATGAGTGACAATCTAGGGTTTAAAGTCACATTTAAAAGTTTAGGGTTTAATGAGTTCCAAGGATAAAACTACAACGCTTTTTATGTACTTTCATCTAAAATCTTTAATACCCTATCCCAGCCACATCATCACTCTTCAAGTGCTTCACTCCATTCTTAAATAAATTGTTGTCTTTTTATTTTTATTTTTTTTATAACTATTAGCAACATTAATTCATCGATTTGTACGTAGGAATTCACTCAATAACATTCTTTTATTTTATTAACATACATCAAATAAATATCACAATAATTAAACAAATCAAAGAAACATATAAATAAACTATATAAAAAATATTATGTGGGATCTTCTTAGCAAGATAAGAAATCATGGACATAAAACTCACCTTGCTTAAGGATCACAAGTATGAAGCTTATTTTACTTGTCTCTTAGTGCCTACATCATAGAGGTTAAAATTGAGAGAATATGGGACAAAGAATAACAACAATATTTTGATAACCACAACTCAAGAACAAGATTACTTTGAAAAGATTTAGAAAAAAAATTTGAAAACAAGTTTCTGTCTTAGAATACTACTGGATAGAGGTTTTGAATACTTAAAAAAAAAAAAAAAAAAAATGTGCTAGTGTGTTGTGTGTGAGATTAGAAAAGATGAAGTAGGGTTTTATAAAACATGGAGGCCAAAATAAACTCTCTCTAGCTAGCTAGGTTTTTGGGTAGAGGCATAAGGTGAGTATATATGGGAGTAAACTAGGGTTTTAGGGTCATTTGGACGTACCTAAGGATCTGGGGGGCAACCCAACCCAAATATTAAAGCTTTGGTGTAACATCCCAGCCCTTAAAAAATAAATAAATAAAGGAAGGGGGGGTCAGATTTTTTAGACCCCCCACGTGACCCACGTACCCCTTTTACTTCCCTACCACACAATTTCATCTCATATCTCCATCTTTGGCCAGCCCTCTCTCTCCCTCTTATTTTGCTTTGTCTTCTTTCTCTTTTCTTTTCACACAACACTCCTCTCTCACACTCCCTCACACTCCCACTGGTACACACTCTTCACCACCACCTCCACCATCATTTTTCCAGCAAGGTTTATTGAAAAACTGCTTAGGAAAAAGCTAAGGCTCACTCATCTCTATTATTTAAGGTATAAATTTTTAATCTTTTTGGTGGGTTTATATGCTTTTGCTTGAGGTTCTTTAATCTAAGCTTTGATAATGATATCCATGTGATTTATGAGCTTTGGAAGTGATATTCATGTGTTTATATGTATGGGTTTTGTGTTGGGGGAATTATTTGATGAGTGGGTTTATAGTTTTTACAATGGTGGTTATCTAAGTGATGAAGTGATGATGCCAGAAATCTTCAATAAGTCACACAGTCCTCACATGCTTAAGACAACACCTGCACAACACAGAACAAGAAGAACTTAGGAGAGTACCAGTGTGGTACTAGCCAAAAACCCTCCGAAGGTTAAGTTAGAAAGCTTCTCACAATCCTAGAGTGCCAAAGTTGAGGTGAATTATGCGTACCTTGATTTCTGAGGGTTTTGGGTTTTTATAGTAGTGTAGTAGAACCAACATTTGTTTCTTGGCAAAGAAGGCATTTCCTTGTGGGGAAGATCCTCATAAAGCGTGCGTATATTGCGAGATTCTTACGATGTTGGGATTACCTCAACTAGGGTTAGTCGTGGGGTGCAAGACATTTTCATGTGGGGTTTACCCACGTTGAGTGAATGCCACGTGGCCTCAGTATCCGTCGGCCTTAGGCCCAAGAACTCAGAATCTATCCATATAGAGGGACAATCTGTCTACCATGGAGAAGGGTCCATCCGTCATGTGGCCTATCCGTCCATCATCCCATTTGCTACCTTATCCTCGAAAGTTAACAAATTTAGTACCGTCAGGTGTATTAAAACGGATCCATCATCCTTGACTTTTATCCACTTCAAGCAACACGCCATCTTTCAGGTAAGAGGTTATTTGTGTCGTCCAGTAGTTCTCAGAACCTATTTCCTGCACACTGATGCCGTCTATCAATGGTGAAATTTGAACGAAGGACAATACCTAACTGGGGATTAGCATGTGCTCTGCTGAGGCAGCTTTAGCAAGATGGTCGGCGTGCTCGTTCTCCTCCCTTGGTATTTGAACAAACTCCACTTGGAGGTCATTTAATAGGCCAAAAACGTATTGACCCCTTTGTGATGAATTAATTAATTAGTTAGCCAAATTTATTAATTAATCAAATTAACATGCAAAGCACGTGGTAGTACAAACAAATCACCAATAACTAAAGTATACAGTGGAAAATAAATTGACACGGTGATTTGTTTACAAACGGGGGAAACCTACACGGCAAAAACCCCATCGGGTGATTTTAAGGTCACCACTCTCGAGAATCCACTATTATCAAAACAAGCAATTACAAGTAAAGGAATCTCAGTACCTTATACCAACCTACAGTTGAACCCTTACCCCAATACCCAATTGGACTTGTTTTGTAGTGACAATCTCTCATTTTCAATGCATGGCTCCCAGTAGTGACTAGCCAATTGCGCGGATCCTAATACGCGACTTGAATCCCCAACTAGAGAAGGTTATTGGCTGCAAAGTTCTTCAGTTCATCACATGATGAAGATCATGAAGTTTATTGATCACAAAACCCTACAATGTACAAAACACAGCAGCTTCTTCAAGAACTAGGGCAAACTAGGCTTCCGGTCACACTTTTTCACTCTTGTGAAATTTGCTCTTGTGCAATTATGCGTAACCTTTTACAGCCCTTAAAATAATCTTTATATATGTTTAGGGTTGTAAGAAAAGAAAGCCCAACCATATAATCATGGATTGGATGAAAAACATACTCGAAAATTTAAGTTTCATAAACCTCAACAGATACCTATCTATCGAGCAGCTGTCAAGCCATAGGATTCAAACAGCTTTCTAAGCCTCAATAGATACTAGCTGTCGACCTTTAATGAACAGCACTTTCTGACTTGGTTCTTAGACTAACTTGTATGGTTTTAATACTTGAACTTGAAACCTTATTTCTTGAAGTATTAAACACATCTTAGATTTACCAATTACAAGTAAAGTGCGTTTTGTCAAAAGATTGGCCAATTACATAAAATAATGACATATGTTCCTAACATTGAATCACATATGTCCTAACATCATTAACTCGATCCTTCACTTGCTCAAGGTACTTCTTCATCCATTCGTTCTTGCATTCATAGTCGCCATTGACCTAGCTGGTTACTACTTGGGAATCACAGTACACGACCATATTTGTAGCTCTTGCCTCCTTGGCGAGATCCAGCCTTGCTATCAAAGTTTCGTACTCTACCTTGTTATTGGTTGTAGGGAAAACAAGACGGATCGTGCATTCAACCATATCCCCTTCCGGGATGTGGAGTACCACACCGGCTCTGCCTGTTGGAAGATTCGTCTGTGTGGATGCTCTATTGGGGAGTCTCTTTTGCCCCTTAGTCTTCCACCAAGGTGAAATATGCGATGAAGTTAACAATAACTTGTCCCTATATAGCTGTACATGGTTGGTACTATATGTTGAATTCGCTCAACTCAATTACCTATAGCACCATCTATCCAGCAACTTCAGGGCTGCTCATTGCCTTTCAAAGGGGTTTGTCTGTTAGGACGATCACAGTATGTGCCTGGAAATATGGCTTGAGCTTTTGGGCCGCAGTTACTAATGAAAAGACATGCTTTTCCATAGGGGGTATCTCTCTTCCGCTCCTTAGAGTGCTTGGCTTGTGAAATATACTGGTTTCTGTACCTCGTTCTCTTCTCTAACTCAGGCTGCGCTGACAGCGGCGGGGGAGACGGCTAGGTAAAGAAACAGTTTTTCCCCTAGTTTTAACGGGCTCAATAATGGTGGGGAAGAAGATATCCCTTCAGGTCTTCGAATGCTTCCTGGCACTCAGTTTTCCATTCAAATGACTTTTACAATGTACGGAAGAAAGGCATGCACTTATCCGTTGCTCTTGAGTGAACCTGTGCAGCTACTTTACCGTTCAGGCTCTGTACCTCTTTTACGATCTTTGGTGGGACTAACTCCATTATGGTCTGTATCTTATCAGAGTTGACCTCAATACCCCTTTAGGATACCATGAACCCTAGGAATTTTCTTGCCGTCACCCCAAACGCACACTTACTTGGGTTTAGTTTCATGTTATAAGATCAGAGGGTGTCAAAGGTCTCTTGGAGGTCATTCAAGTGGTCGTCCTCCCATTTGCTCTTTACCAACATGTCATCTATGTAAACTTGCACATTCCTCCCAATTTGATGTGCAAACATTTTGTTCATCAGCCTTTGATACGTAGCGCCTACATTCTTGAGCCCGAACAACATCACTTTGTAACAGAAGAAGCCCTGGCTGGTGATGAATGAAGTCTTCTCTTGGTTGGTCTTATCCAGCTTAATCTGGTTGTAACCATGAAACTTAGTAGCTGGTGTCTTACTGTTGAGTCCACTAAGATGTCAATCCTCGGGAGAGGATAGCTGTCCTTGGGACAGGCCCTGTTTAGGTCTGTGAAGTCCACACACATCTTCCATTTTCCGTTGGCTATCTTGACCATCACCACGTTGGCCAACCAGTCAGGGTAGTACACTTTCCATATGAAGTTTGCTTCCTGTAATTTGCGAACCTCTTCTGCTATGGCCTTGTCACATTTCTGCGTGAACACACTTTTTTTTTAGCGTACGGGTAAGAAAGCAGGCAACACATTTAAACTGTGGACCATGACGGATGGATTAATTCCAAGCATGTTCTCATGGCTCCAGGTAAACACATCATAGTTTTCCCTTAGAAATATCATCAGTGCCTGCTTGACTGTTGTGGGGGCCTTTTCTGGTAGGATTGGGCTGCCTCCTGCGGTAATGGGCTGGGCTGCCTCCTGCGATGATGGGCCCTAGTGTTTCTGAGTGAGGGAGCTAGGGCCGGTCCAATTGTAACTCAACTTGGGCCGGTTTATGCACAAACTTATACCACGACTGCTAGGAGCAAGTTTACGGCAAGCAGAATCGTAGCAGGCAAGTTATGACAGGCTGGACTGTTGCAGACAAGTTATGGCAGGCAGATATAATAATGACTAAAACAAAGTATTCTGTCTATTTAAACAGATTGCTATGTATTTCCTGCTAGTAAAACATGATTACAGTCATAATGATATCATTCACCAAGGAAAATAAAGAGAATAATACTGATTAATTTAAATGGGCAAAAAAATTAAGTTTTAAGCTTTGTCTGCCGTAGCAAAGCCAAAGAGGGGAGAACGCCTCTTCTCAATGCAAATAATCCCCCAGGAAGAATCCTGTCATGGGAATTAATGACTTTGAGGGAGTCGACCTTGAATGGTTATTGTCCCAATGGGAAAGTCCTTGTTTGCATTTTTTGGAGAAATGTAAGATAGTGAAGGGGGAGAGAGGGAAGCCGATCTATTGATGCATGCTCTTTAAACTAACTCTCTTCTTTCTTTCTTAGTTTTCTTTCTTTTCCTCTCTGTTTTCGTTCTTATCTTTTTTTTCTTTTCCTCTTGCTCTGTTTTTCTTTTAACGTTGTGAAATGTGCTCTCTGTTTTTCGACCTCCTCTACAGGGCACGGCAAGGGCCTCTTTATAGCGCCTGCCGTGACTAGTGTTTTACTGTCTTGCCTCTTAACCGCCTTTGTCTGGTCTGGGTGTACCTGCCGACCATACTGTGCGACACAAAACCCCTGCCAGACAGAGGCGGACTCGTTTTGTCCCTCTGTGCGTCGTGGCCTTTCCTGCCACGATGTTAATCTCTTCTCTCCTTACTTTCAGAGCATGCACTCAACGGTTCCCTCTCAAATTGCCTCTTTTAGGTGGTCTATCATCCCAGCAGGACGTACCTCCCAAAAAAGACTTGAGCAGGGGCCGTGAATAGATCTTTTCCCCTCTCCCCACCACCAAACCACACCCCTCTTTACCTCTTACCTCTGGCCCATGGCCCCACCATGTCCTATATTGGCTGGGTACAGGCTGGTGGCGCCTGGGCCTTGCGCGTGCTTCCCTTTCAAATTTGTCCAAGAGTCTGCCTGCTGCTCATGTGTCTACCGCAACCTGGAGACTCTCCGTCTGCGTTTCCTGGCCTTTCATGCGGGCTTTCTTTTAATCTTTCGCTCCAATCAGAAGCTGGGCCTCGTATGATAATGGGCTTTATATTTCTTTGGCCCACCTTTAGTTTTCTTTACTGCCTGCCGCGTTGGCTTGTAATTCTTGCCGTAATGACTCAATCTTGCTGGACCCCTTTTTGGGCCGGCCGTTTTATTCCTTTTCTCAGTGGCCTATCACAGGCACTGTTTTGTTTTTTTTTTACTCATGGGCTCTTATGTCCCTTTGGTTTTTTCCTTTTGGGCATCCACGGCCCGTTTGCTAATCCTTTTGGGCTTTCTCGACCTGTTTGCTAATTCCACACTCCCATGGGCTTTGTTACTAACTTCATTGGGCTTCTCCGGCCCAATAACCTTATCCTTATCTTTGGGTTTTATAAGCCCGCCATAAACCCCTTACTCTCTTAGTTTACACTACCTTGGACCTGCAGCGACCCTTTCTCACTTTTCTAACTCATACTCTGCCCATGGGATGCTATTTCTTTCTTTCCTGGCTTCTTTAAGCCCGCTTGCCTTTTCAAGGCCCATGTATACATTTGTTGGGCTAGTGACCCATTATTCCTGCCGCTTGGGCTTAATGGTCTTTTTTACTATTTATACAGTCAATTCCTTGTGGCCCTCATCATTGGGCTTTTCTATCCACTGGGCTTCCACAAATGGCCCTCAACAACTGGTAGGCTAGCCAAAGTGCTGATTCTGGTAATCCGTTCAGGCTTGGAGTCATCAAGGAGAACTTCTTTCAATCCTTCCACTAGTTCTACCACCGTCTGCTGTTCCTCTATACACATAGTCTGCAAATGATCGTCCATTTCCAACATAGCAATGTAGCATTCGCACGCTACTACTTGATCTCCTAGTACCTCTCCATACTCCGTACTCCGTTGAGAACTTGATCATCAAATGGTAAGTTAAAGTTATGGCCTTCCATGAATTCAAAGTAGGATGACCTAATTTGGCATTATAAGCAAATGAACAATCTACAACAAGGAACATGACATCCTAGGTGATCTACTGTGGGTAATCTTCGATTGTTATGGACAAAGTGACTGCTCCTAGGGGTTGTACCCTTGTTCCTTCGAATCTAACAAGTGGCACGTTAACAGGAATCAGCCATTCCCTATCAATCCTCATCTACTGGAACACTAGGTAGTAGAGGAAGTCAACAGAGCTCCTATTATCCACAAGGACTTGGTGGCTCTTGTAGTCCCCCATCCGAATGCTAACCACGAGCGCATTGTTGTGTGGGTGGTGGAGACGCTTGACATCTTCCTTTGTAAACCCAATGACAGGGTTGTCGATCCATGCCATCTTTGGGATGAATCCCGTCAACTGGACGTTTTAAACCATCCGTAGGTAGGTTTTGCGTGCCTTTTTGGACGAGCCAGATGTTGTGGTTCCCCCTACGATCATCCTTATGTCTCCTAGTGGGGGTCTAGGATGCTCATTTTCTCTCCGAACAGGTGGTTTTTAGGGCTGGTCCATCCTTTCCTAATTGATGAACCTTTGTAACTTCCCTTGCCTAATAAGAGCTTATATCTGCTACTTTAAGTCATAATAGTCAGAGTGTCATGACCGTGGTCACGGTGGAAACGACAATACTTGTCTCTGGACCTTTTGCTAGGGTCTCCCTTTATCTTGCCAGGGAATGTCAAGGCCCCTTCGTCCTTGATCTTCATCAGGACTTGATCAATCGAGGTGTTCAGTGGGGTGAAGCTTGCAAACCTTCTAGTGGGATGCTTAGAGCACCTATCTTCCCTCCTATCTCTTGTCCTTGCTATCTTTCACCCCCTGTCCTGTTGTGATTCCTCATGTTTTTCTCTCTTCTTAGGCTTCTCTTCGCGAGCTAGCAGTGTGTCCTCTACGTTCATGTACTTAGTAGCCTTGTAGAGCACATTTGACATAGTCTTTGGGTCGTTTTTGTATAAGAAAAATACAAACTTACCCTTTTGTAGCTCATTCCTAAATATGGCCACAGGTATCTTGTCGTCAGCTTCATCGATTAAGAGTGCCTGCTTGTTAAAGTGAGCTATGTACAACCTCAGCGTCTCATCCCCCCATTGCGTAATGCTCATCAGGCAAGCAGTGGATTTCTTATACCTGTGCCCCCCAATAAAGTGTGAGGAAAACTGGGCACTCAACTCCTTAAAGGTACCAATAAAGTTGGGCATCAACCTGCTGAACCAAACCCTTACGGGGCCCTTTAATGTAGTGGGGAAGGCCTTGTACATGATCTCGTCTGCCACTCTTTGCAAGTGCATCAGTGTCTTGAAAGACTCCGGGTGATCCAGTAGATCCTTAGATCCGTCGTAGCTCTCCACCCGAGGCATATAAAACTTCGGTGGAAGGGGGAATGAAGTGACGGATGTAGTGAATGGTGAATCAGTTCAATGGATCAAGTTTTCGAGGTTGCTAGATACGTCTTCTAAGGGCGTTCATCATGAAGTCTATCTGTTCCTTCATCATCTGCATCTCCGCGACCATATGATGTGGAATCGCAGCTGCGGCAAAGGGACGGCTCGTGTCCTGTCGCTCTGATTTACTTGGGGCGTTGCTACCTTCTGGCCCCTCATGGTCCCTTCTTTCAATGCTGATGCCTTTTTTATCCTCCTTCTGAGTATTAAGCCCCACATTTTTCTAGTGCAATTTCTCTTCTAAATCATAGTTTTGCTTGGTGAGGCGTTCTATGGTAGCGGCAAAAGTCTGAACCTTTCTCTCAAGTGTGGCGATGCGTGGTTTGTCTCCTTGAACATTGTTGGCGGTCGTCATTGAGCGAGTAAGCATCATGCAACTCTTTGTCTGGAAAGCAATAGTATGGCTTGCAAGTTATGCTTGTTCTTCCCCATAAACGGTGCCAATTGATGATGCCAGAAATCTTCAGTAAGTCACACAATCCTCACCTACTTAAGACAACACCGGTACAACATAGAACAAGAAGACCTTAGGAGAGTACTGATGTGGTACCGGACAAAGACCCTCCGAAAGTTAAGTTAGAAAGCTTCTCACAACCCTAGAGTGCTAAAGTTGGGGTGAATTATGCGTACCTTGATTTCTGAGAGCTTTGGGTTTTTATAGTAGTGTAGTAGAACCGACTTTTGTTTCTTAGTGAAGAAGGCGTTTCCTTGTGGCGAAGATCCTCATAAAGCATGCGTATATTGTGGGATTCTTTCCATGTTAGGATTGCCTCAACTAGGGTTAGTTGTGGGGCGCAAGACATTTTCATGTGAGGTTTACCCACGTTGAGTGAGTGCCACATGGCCTCGGAACCCGTCGGCCTTAGGCCCAAGAACTCAGAATCCGTCCATATAGAGGGACAATCCATCTACTATGGAGAAGGGTCCATTCGTCATGTGGCCTATTCGTCCATCATCCCATTCGTTGCCTGATCCCCAAAAGCTAATGAATTCAGTACCGTCAGGTGTTTTAAAACGGATCCATCATTCTTGATGATATTATATAAATCTTGTGGGAACTACTCATAAAGTGTTGAGGTTTTGATGTTAGAGATAATACCTTGAATGATTTATGAGTATAATGGAAGTCTATGCCTTGTAAATTAATTTGTTGAGAAACTTTGGAAGTGGAATACATTATTTGTGAGGTTAAATATTGGGCTTGCCTAATTAATTGCTTAGTTATAAATCTCTAATTTATAGCTAGATGTAATGTCAAGCTTTATGCTTATTGTGATAGGTTTGCTATGTATTGTTTAGGTTCTAGCTAATCTTATTTGGAGCTTGGAAAATTAGGCTTTTGTGGGTTGCGAGATAAGTAGCATTTTAATGGGATTTTTGGAAAATAACCATCTTGCATAAACATTGTTCTTGGGTCAAACACATTTTGGAAAATTAATTGTAGAACTATGTTTTTTCTAAAAAGTGTTATGTTGTGATCCTACTATATATGATTATATATGAAAGTGCATCATATTTCTTATTGCATATGGGGAAATGCATGATTTGTTAGCATGGCTAGCATCTTTGATTAAATTCTTGAGAATGGATTTATTGCATTATTTGCAAAATATAAAGATGTTTTATCTTGGCCTGTGTTATTTGGGAAGTTAATACAAAATCTTTTTGGTAAGAAATGAGTTGAAGGCTTTGAGAACCTTGTGAATATCTTATGTATTCAAATATTTTATGACACTACTTGGAAGTGAATTGCATATTTTGAATTAAATGTAATTCGTGAGCTCTTTATGTTCTACCTATGTGCTGTGACATGTAATTACCCGGTGATTACCGAGCTAGATACTATAGTTTGTGTGACATTGGTATCTTAGCACTCATCTTTGTGATGATTATTGAGTTCCGTTTTTGTAACAGCATATTTAGTTTCGGCTGTGTGTTAGCAAAGAGTTCCGTCTTTGTGACGGCAAACTAGTTCTGTCTTTGTGATGGCATTGTCATGTGTCCTTGGGTTTGGAATTGTATTTTTATTGCTCACAAAATATAGTATGTAGTTTCAAGCGAGCATTTTGAGAAGCTTTATGCCATATCATTTTAATCATTCTTGTCATATTATTTTTGGAAATGGTTTTATAGAATTTATTTGGAAATTCCCAAATTATAACATGCTTTGTAAGCTTTTTCATCATCATGAAAATTGCATTTCCCTACCCCATTAATTATGCTACTTACTGGACTCTGTCTCATCCCATTCTTTTACAAACTTTTTCAAAGTAGGCAACGATCATTTTGAGATAGGGTTTTGTGGCTAGCAGTAGTTAGACTAACTACTGATGGAAGCTAAACTTTTGTGATTGTGATATTTAAATGATGTACATCCTAGAGTAGGCTTAACTCATTCTTTTGTATCCAATAGTAGTGGTGATGACTTTATTCCCATTGATGGGACAAGCTGATGAAATGTAACTATATTTATTCAGACCTTCTTTCTTTTGTGACCAATGGTCTTTGTAATTATTGTATAGAGCTCTGACTTACTTTGGAAGTATCTTTAATGAAATTATTTTGAAAACTCATGATGTTGGTACTTGGTATGGATTATTTTGATTGATTTGTTAAAAAGGAAAAATATACATGTACCTTATTTCTCATACTTTAGACCCCTTTTGGGTTTGGGGCGTGACATTTAGGGCCTTAAAAATGAAAATAAAAGGCCCTGGAAGTGAGGCTACATACACAACCTTGAAGCCGTGTATGCAAACTCACCAATAATGTTAATTCCTGATAGAACTGAGGGCCTGACTTTAAACGACCATAACTCACTCATTTTAAATCCAAATTAGACAAAATTTGTTTTCAAATTGAACCCCAAGATGTACATTTTCCAATGAAAAAAGCCTAATTAAATATTCTTTGTGGTTAAAATTTTATGGTAAAAAAAGTGAACAAATGTCATTTTTTGGCATTGTATTCAAAGTGATTTGGAGCATTTTTGAGTTGTGATTACCTCTAGATTATTGAGCACACTTCAATCACCCTTAGTTGACATATATCAAGCTCATCATTGGGGCCGGAGACTAAAGGTTATTAACAGATACAAAATGAAGTATCTATAACTACACACATACTAGTACAACTCTACCTCCTATATAAAAGTGCCCCATGTATAGTTTAGTGTATCAAATACAATATAATTATTTCATAATTCTAAAATATTTTTTTTCTAATAGATTATATTTTTGATATATTTTGTAAGTAATTATTTGGGAAAGAGACTTAAAAAATAAGTTAAGTAATAAAGCCTTTAATTTTTTTTTTTTTAAGCTGTACACTCCATTCTTTTTTCTTTTTTTTTTTTTTTTTTTTTGAGGAGGGGGGGGGGGGATTTGTGATGGTTAGGTATTGGATATAAACCTTTTGTTCCATTTTTTGTTTTCTATTTTTTTTCTTATAAAATAATCAAAGTTTAAAAAAGAAAAATAAAATAAAATACATGATGGAGTGTAAAGTAAAATATAAAAACAAGGAAAATGTTACATTTTTACAATATTTTTCCAACGATTGCATGGAAAATCTTAAAATGGCAAGTTGTTAGTGGTAGGTAAAAAATAATATTATTGATGGGCTCAGATTGGAACCAATAATAATTTGTTACCTAGAATTTAGTATAAAATTATTATGAAAATATTATGAACGTAGCATTTCTCTTATAGGTAATGCATTGAGTTATTTATTAGACAAAAATACAAAATGCTTACAGGTGAGAGTGAAGTAGAAAGTTTCACATGCACACAAATTAGGAATTACTCTCAAAGAGATTCTGATCCTTTATTAACTGTTACACTCGCACGTATTTATGGGTGAATGTAGACATGGCAAAATGGGTCAGAATTTTTTGACCCAACCCGACCTGAAAAAACCTAGCCCGAACTCGAATTTTTTGACCCGAAGCAAAAACGAGTTGACTTGTGAATTGACCCGATTTTTTTGCAGGTCAACCCGACCTGTTAAAAAAATTCGCTAAAAAAATATTTAGACTACGTCCTGATGCTAGGTGCATAAAATACAAAGCACTGGAACCAATAGATTATAGGTAGATGTTCACACTTCACAAACATAAGACAAGACAAGAAAAGACAACCCATTTATTGAAAAAAAAAATTCTCATTCAATATTATACGACACTTCACAACTCTGTGCTCACAAACTTGACTCACAATTTCAATCAAATGTAGTCTAGTACACTAACCTATTCACTATTTACTAACATAGTAAATGGCTAGACTTAAGGGCTTGTAGTTGATTCTAAAAAAAAAAAAAAAAGAACTTGTAATAGCTGTAGTCCATAAAGGCTGAAAGGCACAAACCACTAAGAGGTAAGAGCTTTTAGCCTTTCACAATTTTAGTCTTTCAGAGAAGACTCTTGCGCCTCTACTCTTTTCCTGCCTCTACTCTTTTCTCCCTGCGCCTTTACTCTTTTCTCGACCTCTAACATACAATTTTAATTCTTTATTGATTTGCTTTCATGGTACCTTAAATTATATTAAAGTATTGTATTGTTGATAAAGATGTTGACGAAATTAGTCAATTTGAGTTACAATTTGCAAGTATGAATATTTGCAGTGCTGAATCTGCTACCAACATTGAGTAAATTGAGATTAAGGTGTAATTATTATAAAATATTTACTTATTCTTATTCTTTACTAAAAATGTTATGTTCATTCTTAAAACTTTTTTTTGTTTAGTTTATCTTTCTAAGTAATCTAACTTTACTGTTATTTTAAATGTAACAGGAACAAGTGTACTTAAAGAGGCTAATAACTTGACATGGTCTATGAAATGTAGTTTAGTTTTTTTTTTTTTTTTTTTTTGGGAATGATATTATTAGTGATGTAAACTTAAAATATATACTTATAATTACATACATTTTGACAGTGAGTTATAAATATTGAAGACTTTTTCCATCATGAATTTATGACTATAAAGAATTTTTATCATGCTCAAAACTGTCAGAATTATTTTTAATTTGTTTAATTGATTTTATTCATTATCTCTAAACAGATTGTCATTGATTTGTTTTTGTAATTAAAAAAAAAAAAAAAAGGCTCGTTTGAAAAATATGGGACAACCCGACCTATAACTTGATTGACCCGCTCGATTTGCCATGATTAGGTGAATGTGAGAGGCAAGCAAGATGGCAAGTTTCCATTCAAAGGAGAAGAGAATAAATTGTACGTTTACTCACCTTGTACTATTTAATGTTAAAACCTCAATAATTGAAGTGGAGTGGCTAACGTGCGCTGGCATTAAACGGTAGCGAGCGAAAATACTACTGAACTAACGGTTGACTAGTGATGAAAATCTGTACCTACCCACCCACCGGCACGCGTTAGCGTTAGAGAGAGTTAGAGTTAGACTGGAGTTTTAGACAGAGTCTTCCAATTCCAAGCTCCATCCGTATTCTACCTCTTTCAGTCAAAAGAAAAAAAGCGCTCCATCCGTATTACACAACAGATTTGTCCTTTCGGATTAACGGTAATTTGGAAATGAGTGGTGTTGGTTAAGAATTTCCCTTTTCTATCTCTCTCTCTCTCTCAACAATCATTGACCCTGCTTGCCTTTGCCTGTGGAGCTGGAGGCTGGAGCTAACAACATCCGCCAAACATTTTCCCGAATCCGCAGGTACTTTCTTCTTAACCCCATCGATTATGTTTTCCCCGGAAATTCATCATAGTAATTGCATTTCCGCCACTTTTGTTTCCTGTGTTTGTTTAGAGCGTTCAACCTTCAAAAGGGTTTTGAATTCTCATTTACAATTGGGACTACTTAGTTTGGAAACTTCGATGTACTTTCTGAAAAATAATACATAGATTAGTGGCCTTTTTTCCCAATTGGGTGCCTTGCTAGTCCCTTATATTTGATCTTTTTAGTTAAAAGGCATATAATTAGAAACTAATGCATTAAGCTGTAGTTTTTTTTTTTGGGTGAATTCAGCTACTAATTTCTAGTTAGTGTTGTTTGATGTTTGAGAAATGTACGACATTGGGATCTAAACTTTATTATGAAAGTCAGAATCTTACTGAGTTCTCAGATTTTATGGTTGGAGAGGGATACTTAATTATCATAATTCAAATTCTTTATAATGTGAATGGTAAACTAATGATCACTTTTTTTTCTAAATGATTTGAGACATTAGGTGACATTTTCACAATTTGGGTTCTCTATTAGAATTTAGAAGTTCTGCCGTGAGAGAAATAGGATTATTGCCTGTTGGATCTAAGAATTCACTATATAGAATATTATTAATGTATTGGAATTTACAACGATAGAAGAGTTCCTGATTTTAAAGAAAAAAAAATGATATTGCAAATTATGTTTATATAACCACGACATTACTGTTATAAATTTTGGTTCTCAATCATAGAACTTCACTTGTAGTCTAGTGGTTCTCGAAAGAGGTCAATTTTCTACCACGTTAAATTATTGCATATTACTGGTCTTGGCTGTTAACTAGTGAGTAATCACAGGGCCATTGGTGACTAAGGTTGAATTCCACTTTGTGTTTGGTCTGCAATGAACTGATGCTAGACAGTAAATTGCTCATTTCTAGTTTTTTATTAGTTCCCTATAGTCTGCTATGTTGTGTGTAGTACCAAAAGGAAGTAGCATACTAACATCCCCCCCAAACACACACAAACCCACCCGGAAGAAGAAAGAAAAAAAAAGAAGAAGAGTTACTGTGGTTAATTTTGTTGGGCCTTTGTTTCCCTCACTTTTCCTTCCTCTTTGTTTCTTGCTTTAGCAGGTTTGAACCAAGAATTAAACAGTGGAAATGGACAGTCAAGCTGTTGGTGACGTCTATGCTGGGGCTTTGGAGTCTGAAAAACTTTATGTACATTTAGGAATCTCATCTAATGAAAATGGTGTACAAGAGATAGAGAGGTCCAAGAAAATTCTAACAAATGTAGACTTGGACTTGGCATATTCTTCTGAGAAGTTGGTAAATTTGCACATAATTTTGATGTACCTATTGGCTCATGAAAATGATCTTCAAGCTATGGCTCTAGAGAAGAACTATGTCTCAACAGACTCTATTGAGAAGGCATTGATGTTTGATCTCTTGTCAGGCATTTTAGATTCTGAGGTAAGAGAGCTGGGTAGTTTCATGGATAATCTTCAAGCAGACATTGTTGATGCCCATAATAAAATATCATCATGCAGACATTTGAGAGAATTTTCTACTAAGATGGAGGAAAAATTGCATGATTCCAAAGAATCTTTAAAGCATTCTCAACGGCAGATTTTGGAGGTGAAGGTGCAGTTAGCCAAGTTTCAGGGAACTGTCTTTGCTTTCAAATCTGATAATGGTATGTTAACATCCTTGTCTAGTTAGATGGTTGCCTCGGATAATGAAGATGCACTTTTCTATTTTTTTCTTATAAATTTCTTACCTTTCTGAAACATGCATTTTCACAGGTGAAATTGACAAGGCCTTGGAATTACCAGAAAATGGTCAACTGTCAAACCTAAATGCAAAATCAAACATGCAGATGGCCAAACAACAAAGACATTTGCTGCGGATGCTGGAAAAGTCACTTGCAAGGGAGATAGATCTTGAGAAGAAATTAGCAGAAGCAAGACAAAATGAAGAAGAACTAAAATTAAAGTTACACCATACGGAAAAAGTAGCATTTCACATGGAAGAAGCAGCAGAAGTTGTTTGGGGAAGGTTTTTAGAGGCGGAAAATGCTTCTGTGGCACTCATGGGCATTTCAAAGGAGTTGGTTGGTCAACTCCAGCTAGTTAAATTTAATATGAACAGTGCAATCCAACGTGAAATTCAGGTGAAAGCTAAACATGAAGATTGCATTGAAAAGCTGAAAGAAAAAGATATTGCTTTAGAGAAACTTGAAAGCAGCAATGCAGAATATATTGCCCAAAGTGCAGAAGTATTCACTTTGAGAGAAAAGGTGGATTTTCTTGGGGAAAAACTGAAAGAATCTCAGTTCCAGCTGAATAATGCAAATGCTTGCAATGAGGCAAGTCAAGAGCAACTTAGTGAAATGGAGAATATAATTGAGTCATTAAAAGAAAGCATATATAACACAGAAAGTAGGGCTGAAAGTGCAGAAGCCAAGGCTACTCAGCTAACAGAGACAAACATGGAGCTCACTGAGGAACTGAATTTTCATAAAGGAAGTACTAGTAACACAGAAAAAAAGATAGGTTTACTTGAGAAGCAGTCAAGGGAATTAGAGATCCAATTACAGCATGCAAAGGCTTCCTCTGAAGCAAGTCAAGAGCAGCAGAACATGCTATATTCTGCAATTTGGGATATGGAGACTTTGATTGAAGATCTAAAATCCAAGGTTTCAAAAGCTGAAAGTAAGATTGAGACTGCAGAGGAGCAATGTGTTCTACTATCTGAAAGTAACTTAGAACTTAGTAACGAACTAAGTTTCCTGAGAGGTAGAATAGAATTCTTGGAGACGTCTCTGGGTCAAGCTAACAGTACAAAATTAGAAAGTGCAAAAGAAATTAATGTCAGGACCAAGTTTATTAAGGATATGGCAATGCAACTAGCCACTGAAAGGGAGCGCATCCAGAAGCAGGTACAACATTCTCGTATAATCATTTCATTAATTTTCTTTCTGCCATCAGCACTTAAAGTTGAACTGACTACATTTGCTGAAGGTGATGGACATTGAATTGTTCCATTATGTTCTGTCTGTAACTGAAAAGGGATGCTAATGAAAATGGCAGCCTTCATAAATAATGGTAGAAAATCCTAATGGCCATGTGTCATGGGATGAGAAACCTTATCAATGTGATTGCTCACATTTGTTCCTCTAAATCCATTTTAAATGATGAGTCTGTAGCTTCTGATAATGTATAGAATAGGAGTTGGTTCCACTTGTCATGAGAAACCCATGGGGCTCCTGAATGGTTTTTTTATAGTTTTTTTTAGTTCTTTTTATGCTTTCTTATAAATAAATTTTAATAGTTATAGCAAACTTACTGAACATTCATCTCAATGTTTGCAATTACAATATGTTCTGTGCAGCTAAATAATTTAACAAAGGAGAACACAATTCTAGTTGAGAAGTTACGTATTGCTAAGATTATGTACAACAACATAGATGGTGACAACAAAGAGATTCTATTTTCCAAGAATGATGCTATCAGTGCTACCTGTGCAAAAACATACGAGGAAGCAGTTACAGGGTCATTGGATAAAAGTCTCCAGGCAGGTATTCCTTGGATATTTTTTAATTTGTATGATAAGTGTCTTTGTATGTCTTTAGATTGAAGGGAAAGTAGGGATTGCAATGTTCTTTCATAGATTATAGATTAAAACTGGCCATGGGCCAGGATAGACAGCCATGAGATTAGGCCAGAGACAGAAAGTAGGCATTGATTAAGGTGCGCGCAGGACTAAATTGCACTTACATCACATAATATGTGTAAGCTTATAATTTTTATGATGTATTGCTCTGTATAATTAATTAAAACTTGATTGTTATTGTCTTACAAAAATGTGTTTCACTTTGCTTGTTTGATGTACTTATGTCTCCGTCATTTGGAAGACTGAACTCTGCATAATTGGGACATGACCATATACATTATACCAAGGTTGTTGAAATTATTTTTCACTAATTGGTCCTTTGAGGAACCTCACATCATTTATATTTAAGTATTCTTGTTTGCTCATTGGCAAGCATTATTGTTTTACTCAAGAACAGTTAAACATTTTTTTTTCTTTTTTGATTATTTAAAAAAGGTTCCTGGGGGATCATGGTGAGAGTAAATTGTAACCAAAAGACCATTCCCAGCAAAACCAAACAAACATTTTTGGTCAGTGCTGGTTTGGAATGATATGTCTGAATCTCTGTGTGTGTGTGTGTGTATGTGTGTACACAGTTCATGATTGATGATGTGCCTGATTTAGTCAAAACATAGCCCAATATAATTTCAGGGCATATTGAAAAACTTCAGAGTATAGTCTCTTACTTCTTTGTTATTGCTGGCTAAAAATCAGTGCTTGTATAGTTCATACTTCCACTTTACTCCTGTTTGGTCTTTTTAAGCAATTGCTTCTCTGCTGTTTAACACTTTATTGTTCAACTTCAAATGGATCATCTGTTGCTGGCTTCTTTGACTTAGAAAACATATGTGCAAGTAGAGAAGCATTAATATGATAATGTGTATGAAACACTAGAAAGAGATGCTACTCCTGGAGTCAACCAAATAAAGCAAAACAAATGATTCCTAAAACCTAGTTTTGCTCCTCAGTATGATTCTTCTTCTTCTTCTTTATTTTTATTTTTTATTCTTCCTCTTTTCTTCCTTCTGTCACTTTAGTAGTGAAAGATTGAATACATCATTCTGAAAATGTATATAAAACTGTTGACAAAATTAATCCTCTTACCTTGCTGCTGTTCGTTACTTAGATTGATGGGTCCTTTGTAGCTTTGTGCACTACCTGATTGCAACAATGATGCACCTTGAGGTCAAGTGAAAAATTTGGTTGATTGGTTAACTATTAAAGATTTTATTTCATCAATAACTTATCCACAATTAAATGTTTAACCTTGCTGATAACTTCTATATATTTTTAAGATACGTACAGATATTAAACATTCTAATGCTGGACTTGTTATATAGTTTAGATGGAAAGTTATGTGAGTTGACATTTATTGTACCTTTATGATTTATTTAGTAACTGCAGATTGATGATCTAAAAGATCTCCCCCTTGTTATTTTTCTTAAATCAGTTGGATAAACCATCAGAAGAAGCACCTACCTGTGAGACCAAAATGAGGTCACCCGTTTCTGAAAACAGTGCTGATGTCAAGGTTTCAAAGTCCAAGGCTCTGAAAAAGGTAGAGACCAGGCACTCTAGCCGAATTTGTATATTTATGGCAATATTTGTCTTACTACTTTCGGTGTTTGCAATATATTTGTTTAACCAGAATTTCCAATTTGGTTTTGATGGCCAACTTTCCTCATGGCCTTAACACAAGAAGTTATTGCATTCCAACTGCACATATTGTATCCTATGAATTTTTTGTGTTTTCTTTTTCTCCCACTTTAGATTGTTTGGTGTAATTGTACTCCGTTTCTTGGTTTCTGTATACTATACCATTTGTAATTTTTCCCTGATGATATGTTTTGTGGAATGAGAATATTATAAATGAATAAGCCATTTATTCTCAATTGCCATGGTTCACATAATTATGTGCGAAATAGTGTTAAGAAGTTGTTGGCATTGGCAATGTGCAAATAAGATCCGTCAGATTCATTTTTGGGTAAAATAGTCCAACGATCGTTGGATTTAAGTGAAAAGTTAAGAAGCAGATTTGCACCTGCAAATACCAATGGAGCAAAGCTGCAAATAATAGCAAAATTATGAGTCATTCATCCACCTGGCTCACTAGTTTTTATGCAATACAAGTAAAATGGAAAGTAATGTCTAGAGTGTGCCAAAGCAGCATATGATAGATTGATCAAGAGAAAATAGCTGAATACATTTTTCGCAAATGTTCTTCCAAAGAGAATTTTTATGCAAAATAGTAAATACTAAAACTGTTATCAATTTGATTTAAAAAGTCTTATAAATTCATCAAGAACTTTGTAACTCTTTGACGTAGCTTGTTCTTCTTTATTGGGAGAACTAAGATTTGAATCTCCCTCTCTCATTGTCTCACATTATTTAAAAGTTATTGGGACTTTTATGTGCAATTTGTGATAAATACATTAAGAAAAATTAGAAATTGACATGACAATAAATGCATCACATCAAAATAATAAATATATTCTGCAATTATTTTTTTAAAAAACATACAAAAGTTTTTAGATCTTATATATATATATATATATATATATATGAGATTTTTAACCTATGGCATTTAAATCTTAGATAGTGATCTATACAATATATAATAATGGAGACTCTGCATTTTATTTTGCTAAACTCTTACTGCACCACATCATTAGCAATCTCAATCTGTCTTCTTAAATTTTTGGCTATTCCATTTCCCAGTTTACTATAGCACTTCGTCCAACCTTTTCTTCTTATTAGATATATTTTTATTTTTATTTTTATTTTTAAACTCTTCTCCTCCCCTATAATTTCACACATGCCCCAATCCTTCTAATTCGATCTTAGCCTAACGTTGCAGTTTATTCTACCTTTCTTCTACTTCTTTTGATTATTTTTCTGCTCCATAATTCTAACTCTTCCCCTTTCATCTTATTTTCTATCTAACCTATCATTACTCCCCTATAACTTTCTCTCCCATCCATTCCATGTTCTGCCCATACAAAAAAATAAAAGGTGATTACTCTCTCTATTTCTATTATTATATTTTTCTTTTGGTTGTTTTTTATTTTTGTTTTTATCATCTATGCGGTGGATTTCATTTTTTTTTTTTTTATAGCAACTCCTTTTCAAGTTGATGCATTTACTGCTTTTTGTCAAATCTTTTTTTTTTTTTTTTTTTTTGGTGTTTTAATTCCCTATCGTAGGTCCTGTCTCTTATCACTTTGGTTTAATTTTAGTTTAGATTGATAATTAGTTGTTTTGAAAGTGGGTGTTTGAGTCGCACACCATACTTTGATTTGTATTTCGATGTACATATCAATTGATTAAGTAATTAATAATGTGTAATACTATATATTTTTTTGGTGGAGTTTAATAAAACATTTATAAGTTTCGTCCCGATATATTATTTATTTATTTTCCTTATCTATAAAACAGAAGTTTATGCACGGGTTAAGGGGAGGTGTCATGCCACTCAAATCAGGAGAAAATGGGCAAATGCCCCCTTCAAAGAAAAAAAAAAAAAAAATCAGCATTTTACTGTCTTTTTCAACTAATTAGGGAAATGTCCCTCTTTTGAAACTCAATTTTCTCAAAATTAAGTTAAAAATTAAAAAAAAAAAATTCTAGAGCCCTATAATAGCGTTTTAAGGAGCCTATAGTGACATTTTAAGGACCTATAGTAGCGTTTTGTAACTCGATCTCTATGAAGTCGAGTTACATACAAATTTTCTTTTTCTTTTTTTTACCTATAACTCAACTTCATGGAGATCGAGTTACAAAACGCCACTATAGGTCTTTAAAACGTCACTATAGGCTCCTTAAAAACGCTACTATAGGGCTTAACTCGATTTTGAGAAAATCGAGTTTCAAAAGAGGGGCATTTCCCTAATTAGTTTGGGAAAGAGGACAAAATGCTGGATTGTTTTTTTTATAAAGGGTAAAGGCCAATGTTTTCCCTCAAATCATTGAAGTTACAATACAAAGACCTATTTTTATGTCATGACCTTATTTCTACATGTCTACACAAATGTGTATGAACATATTTAAATGCATGTATGAGGTCAAGATCTGCATTTTTATTATTTCGCCATCATTTGGACTTCTTAATTCTTATGCCGTATTGAGTTTGGCTTACTAGTCAAACATATTTAACTACATAAAATATAATAACACAAAACGTACACAAGACAACTATAGAAATAATATATAAACAAATGTATCATATCAATCAATCAATTTCAATATATATATATATATATATATTTATTTATAAAAGCAGAGATTTCAAGTGGGAAGTATGAGCTTATACTAAGTGACACATTCTATGCAAAGATAATTGAAATATTCATAAGTACAACATTTGAGATAAGTACAAATTAAATATTAACTTTAAATTTCATTTGGTTCAATGTTTCAAGACTTATCTAATTAAAAAATAAATATTCTTTGTATCATTTGATTCAATATTTCAAGACTTTTCATCTCTCACGCATACACACAAAACTCTTTGTTTTTTAATTCATCATCTCTCACATATTTCAATTCTATGCAAAAAAATAAAAAATAAAAAAATCTCAAGTGCCACATTTGAGATAAGAACAAATTAAATAGACTTTTTATTTCATTTTTTTTTAGCAAATAGTAATACTTATTAGAATACACACGAAAATCGTAATACTAATATTTTAAACCGGGTTTATAATACATTACATAATCAGAGTACAATTACAAAATAGTCTAACATTTGTAGTTGTAGACTAAGGTTATAAACAGCGGATACTAGACATATACAACCAATATAGGATAAACATTCTCCTTTTTTTTTTATAGTAAACAGTAATGCTTATTAGAAAACTCTTTGGTTCAATGTTTCAAAACTTTTCATCTCTCATACATACACACAAAACTCTTAGATTTTAATTCACTATTTTCACCTCTTGCACTTCTACACCTTTATGTATACCTACCTATAGCCCTTGATGTCATCTCATGTCAAATACACATAAACCAAAACCGATATTATTTACCTTCAATCTTCAATAACACCTACCTAGATCTAGCATTATTATTTCGTCTAATCCTAAACCCTATGAGTTGGCCACAACAAAAAAATAGAGGCTTGCATTTTATATTAAGTGACAACGGCAATTATAATTAATTTTGATGTTAAAGTCGGAAGTTTGTAGATTTGTGGGTTTTGTAAATGATGTGATTGACCATGGGTCTTTGGGATGTGTATTTTGTTTTAGAATTGAGGAGAAAGAGAAAAACACATTCAATATCAACTTTTATTCTATAATATTCCTCCAAAGTTTTTTTTTTTCCTCATTACTTCAATTGAATAATTATAATAGATATGTGTGTATAATTTATAATAATTATTATTGTTTATGATAAACTCATTATTAATAAAATTCTATAACAATTATATTATAATACACTAGCCTCTAAGCATGCACGTTGCACGTGCTCAGAGGCTATTCTATTTTTTTGGGTAAAAGTTAATAATTTGTATCTATTATAATTTAAAAATATGTTTTTTAAAAAAAAATTTCAAATATATAAAAATAATAAACTTTAGAGATAAGCTTTTTTGAATGTGAAAGGAAAAAAATCTTAAATTTTATGAATTCTCCTTTTGAATTTAAAATTGTAAGGACTAGTTTTGGATTGGACCCTAAACAGAATTGGGTTTCGGCCCAACAAGCCCAAACAATAAATTTGTAGAGCGTGGGAGATAGAACTGGCCTGATTATAGAAAAGAGATAACAATCATAGATGGTTTGGAAGAAGTATTGAGAATATAAGATACAAAGATTGTCTTCGGCGTAGTCTGAGTAACTCGGTCGTAATAATTTAACCAAGAGCAAATAGTTCTTTTTTCAGTAACTAGTTCTCTAATCTTTTTCTTTAGTGTTTTTCCGACCCCCCTTTACTTGGTGACATTTTCATGTTATATACCATGATTTGAGTATCATCTATGTCATACACGTGTAAGTTTGGTTTTGGGAGCTTCTTCCTGTCCCATCTCGCACCTCCCTAAGCTTTCTACTAATAGCTATAAGGCTGTTCGATCACTGTTTAGATATCACCTCCACATTAATGCGGCTAGAGAGTTAGTTGGGAAGTATTTAATGTGGAGGTAACAGCTCTCATAGATATTTGTTATCCTCCTCCCTCATCCCTTATCCAATGTCCGATTCCCCGTTATGAGGCCACTTTAAAGTAATATTCAGGAGGACAGGAAGGTTTCAAACCATCTCAAACAAATGTTTCCGATGTGACTTTTCACCTTGGAAAGATTTGGGACTATCATAAATAACTTTCATTTCTTCTTCCAATGCCATTTCCGTTACTACCTTAGTTAACCATCATCGGATCTGTTAGCATCCTCGAATTGGGTGATTGAGCCATAGGCCCAGTCCATATAACCTCAACAGTACTCCATAGACAACTAGTCCCCACAATAGCCCCTCAAAATTTTGCTTTTCGACTCCTTAGGAGGAAAGGAGGATTTTGATATCCTCGTCCCACCCCCTCTGTGATCTTGTTGCGTTTAGCCGAGTCCCAAGAATGCCTTTTTACCTTCCTAAGGCACGTCTTTAACACTTCGGCATCCAGAGCGTGCCTTCATTTAATTTTGGCGACTCTGTTGTGTCCCACGTTCAATGGCAGGATGGAAATCCAACGGTGGAGGATTTCTCTTGATATTCGAGCGGGAAATCTCCCGCTTGCAGATTCCGTGCCACTATAAATAGCCTTTCAAATCAATTCTTTTTTTTTTTTTTTTTTAACTTTCAATAGTTACATGATCCTAGAGCTTATACATTGAATTTGTCTCTCTCTCTCTCTCTCTCTCTCACTTCCCTGTGTGTCTACAAATACAAAAACTTTGTCTGAGGACTTCTTTTTCAAACCTGTAAGTTTCCTTGAACTCCTTTAGTTTTCATTCCAACTTGTGAAATTTTCTTTAAGGAATTTTTAGAAAATGGTAGATTCAAACACCTAGTTGACTCCGAGGAGGGTATGAAGAATTTTAGGACCAAATACAACATTCCCCCAAACGTGGGCATTAGATACGCTGCCCAGGGGGAATGGTTTGATGATAGGAAGACAGGAGAGGTGGTCATCCCTATGATCGCCTTCATAGAGGGAGGGATGACCATTCCTATGGGTACCCTCACTAGGAACTTCCTTAGGTTTTTTAGACTTTCTCCCACATAGTGTGCCCCAAACATGTTTAAGATGTTAGGGAGTATAGAAGTCTTAAATGAGAGAACAAACCTAAACCTAACCCATCACGATGTGAACTGGATATACAACCTGCACAATATGAAGGGGCAGAGGTATTATCTCAAGTCAAGGCACCTTGAAATAAGGTTGATCCAGTGCCTCCCTATATCAAACAAGGGCTTAAAGGAGGACTTTTTAATTTTTTCTGGGGAGTGACATGATGATCTACCTTGCCCAACTAAGGAGGGAACACCAAGTAGGGGTCCAACTGTCAATTTATACGTTTTGGTTTATGCCATTCTTTCATTTCCCCTTATTCTCTGTTCTTACCGGAATGCACCTCTTTTTGTTTTAATGGTTTTGCAGATATCCACTCCACCAAACCTTTGCTTCGCTTGGTTAATAGGACGAGTCTAGACAGGATCCTACAATCCGAGGTGTACGTAAACGAAGCCGACAGCCAACTGAGAGCAGCGCGCCTAATCCTTGGATACACGCCCATCTCCTGTGCATTCCAAGCTCCTAGGTGTATGCTTAAGGCCAAAGATCCCCGGCTCCACCGCATTAGCGTTACCTACGAATGGTTCGTGGTTCCTGAAGGCATTCCAATACCTGAAAATACACCATTCACCCAGCCCTTCCTGTAGCCACTCTCTCGGTAGGAATATCATCACCCCTGCCCATTCCTTAGGAAGAGGAGGAAAGAGAAGAAGAAAGTTTTGTGGACTTGACTGACTCTTTAGACGAGTTTGAAATATTCAATCAACCCTCGTCTCCTAAGAGCCTACCAGAAGAGATGGGCATTCAAAGAAAACCCCAGAAAAGCCTGATGGAGTTGATAGAGGACCAACCAAGAAGAGGGGGACCTAGGAAGTCTGCTTAACCCAAGCTTCCACCTCCTTCGCCGAAGTCTCCTCCTTGTGCTCCTCAGCCAACCCTATCCTTTAGGGCCGAACAGGTTGATCCGAAGAGGAGGAGAGAGCTGAAAGGCAAGGACGTGATGGAGATTGGAAGGCCTCTTCCCATTCACGAAAAGGAGGCTCAATGAGTTGCGAAGCAGCAAAAAGTCAGCCAAGTCCTCAGTCGAGGAGTAGAAAGGACAAATATTCAACCCTCAGGACCCCAAGCTTGGCTCCCAACACCAATGCTTGGTGGTGAACCCCTGATGGATGATGCATCAATCAAGGACTTCAATGGGGGCATTGGGTGCCATGTCGTCTCGGCCCTGGAGCAAACTCTGTTGCTTCCCAGAGACATGATCGAGCTGCGAGGTTTAAGGAAGAATGAGGTCTTCCTCAATACCAAAAGATATTTGGGCATGGTATGGTGCTAACTCTTCGTTGTTGTTGTTTTTTTTTTTTTTTTTTTTCTTTTCATTTTTTTTTAAAACTCATAACTACCACGCATATATATATACTTCTTATTTGTTATGGTACTAACCCTTTTTCTTTTAAGGCTATCCAAAATACTTTCAGGCTTGAGGAGATAACCAACTCCTGTTACTAATAGCTAGATGATGAAAGAAAAAGAAGGGCCACGGTTGTGCAAACCTTGAATATTGCTGAACAGAGTAATGCCAAGCTGAAGAAAAAGTTGGCCAACGAGGAGAACACTCCGAAAATTGTTGACTCAGCTCTGGAGGGTGCACAAAGGTAGGCCGAGGATCAAAGGAAACTCGTGCGTAAGGCCAATGACCAGTTGGTTTCTTCTAAGGAGCAATTGGCAACCCTTAAGAAACAACTGTAGGAAGCCCAAAAACTCAAAGATCAAGCAGAGAAAGCCAAAGCTGAGGCGGAGAAAGCAAAAGCCGAGGCTGAAAAAGAAAAAGATGAGGCCAAGCAGCATGCCTATAACGTCGGCATGACTGAGACCAAGGATATCCTCAAGGCAGATGTCCTCGTCGTATGCCGAGCCTACTGCGCTTAGAACTGGGAAGAAGCCCTCAACCGAGCTGGGATTGATGCTTCTTCCGAGATGAGAAGGCCAGAAAATATCTTCTTCCCTCCAACCATACGAGCTCCAAGCCTCGCTCCCAATCAAAAGGAAGTAGCCCCTTTAGTCACCAAGCCAGCCGAGGGTGCTTAGCTTCAGAATCCTCCCCCTTCCAGTCAGCAAGAACAGGCCAAAGAACCTGAAGTTCCACAAGGTACCTCCTCAGACAAGGTAGCAGAAGCTCCTCAGCCTGGGGTAGCCTCTCAGAGCTTTGAACAAGCTTTAGCCTTGACTACCTTGCCTGTTGGAGGAGATTCTAAGGAAAAAGATAAAGAGGTCCCTCCTGAGGCAGTTGACAAAGCCCCTAAAGCCAAATTCCAAATAAAATTGAAGCCAAAGCCTTTTTGTCTTAGGATAGTTAGAGTTAATGTAATGGAAAATTCTTTTTGTGTTTGTTTTTGAAGACAAGTTTTACCGAGATATGTACTTCATCTTTTGTTTAAATTTATATAAGTTATTATTACCTTATCATTCATATGTGCGATTTTCATTTTGACTATTCATAAAAGAGTGAAGTTTACTTATGCAAGCGAAAGCACAATTTTATACGTATTAACTAAGAACCTAAGTAGAAAATGATTGCTAATGCACAGCATTGTCAAGATATATCTTTAATCTACTAACTTTTGATAAATTCCCCCGTCTGAGGCTCTATCTAAGTGTTTAAGTAACAGGCGAGTTATGGAAGTCTTGAAATGCTTAAAGTGATGCTCACGAAATTTATTTTAACTTATAAATTGGATCATGATGCAGTCCAATAGGGGATCAATTTCCACCAAATTTATAGTCTAAGGAACCTATTATAATTTAGTTTCTATTTAATACTTCATTGTATTCCAAAGGGGATTAATTTCCACCAAGTTTGTGGTTCAAGGAACCTGCGCAACTTAGCTTCTGTTTAATATTTCAATAGATGTCAAAGGGTATTAATTTCCATTAAGTTTGTGGTTCGAGGAACCTGACATAACTTAGTTTCTGTTTAATATGCCAATAGATGTCAAAGAATATTAATTTTCACTAAGTTTGTGGTCCAAGGAGCCTGACATAATTTAGTTTCTGTTTAATATTTCAATAGATGTCAAAGAATATTAATTTCTACTAAGTTTATGGTCTAAGGAACCTGACATAACTTAGTTTCTGTTTAATATCTCAATAGATCTCAAAGGATATTAATTTCCACTAAATTTGTGGTTTGAGGAGCCTAACATAACTTAGTTTCTGTTTAATATCTCAATAGATGTCAAAGGATATTAATTTCCACTAAGTTTGTGGTCCGAGGAGCCTGACATAACTTAGTTTCTGTTTAATATCTCAATAGATGTCAAAGGATATTAATTTCCACTAAGTTTGTGGTCCGAGGAGCCTGACATAACTTAGTTTCTGTTTAATATTTCAATAGATGTCAAAGGATATTAATTTCCACTAAGTTTGTGATCCGAGGAGCCTGACATAACTTAGTTTGTGTTTAATATTTAAATAGATTTGAAAAATTCATGATACACAACTGGAATAAATTAGAAATGAATTAAAAAGGAACTACTCTTATTAATAGTAGTACATTTTTAGGTTGTTTACATTCCAATGATAGAGTATAGTTTTTTCATCTAAATCTTCCAAGTAGTATACACCTATTCTTGCCAACGATGTGGTGCGGTATGGTCCCTCCCAATTAGGCCCAAATTTTCCCCAAGCGGGGTTCTTAGTACTTTCCAAAATTTTTCTCAGTACCAAATCTCCTAGGGCTAACGGCCTTAGCTTCACATTCATATCATAGCCTTGCTTAAGCTTGTGTTGGTAATAGGCCAGTTGCACCATTGCATTTTCTCTCCATTCTTCAACCAGATCTAAACTCTTCTTTAGCAGCTCATCATTGCCATCCGAGGTGAATGTGCTAGTTCTCAACATTGGGAAACCATTTTCTAGAGGAATTACAGTCTCGGCCCCATACGTCATTGAAAAAGGGGTCTCTCCTATTGAATTTCGAGGCGTCGTTCGATATGTCCAAAGGACATGTGGTAGTTCTTCTATCCACTTTTCCTTTGCATCATCCAATCTCTTTTTAAATCCGCTCACTATGACCTTGTTAACAGTTTCGGCTTGCCAATTTCCTTGTGGATAGGCTGGAGTGGGATATCTATTCTTTTTACTCAGATTATAATAGTATTTCCTGAAGGCTTTGCTATCAAATTGAAGGCCATTATTCGAGATGAGAGCATAGGGAACCCCGAATCGAGTAACAATGTTCTTCCAGATGAACCTTTTGGCATCTACATCCCTGATGTTAGTCGGAGGCTCAGCTTCGACCCATTTGGTAAAATAGTCTGTATAAACTAGTAGGTACTTTTTATTTCCTACTGCTTTAGGAAAATGTCCCATAATATCCAAGCCTCATTGAGCAAATGGCTAAGGGCTAGAAAGAGGATTGAGAACTCCTTCAGGCTGGTGAATATTCGGTGTGAATCTTTGACACTGATCACATTTCTTGATATATTCTTGTGCCTCCTTTTGCATGCCTGGCCACCAGTATCCCTAAGTAATAGCCCAATGAGACAAGGATTTTCCTCCTATGTGACTCCCACAAACCCCTTAATGTAACTCCTCAAAGAGTGATTCTGATGCCTCGGGGTGTACGCAAAGCAGATAAAGACTAGAGAAAGAACGTTTATATAACTTTCTGTCCTCAGACAGCCAAAATCGAGGAGCTTTCCTTCGTACTTTTTCAGCTTCGGACTTCTCTTCAAGCAGTATATCTCTTTCAAGGAACAGTGATATGGGATCCATCCAGCTCAGATCTAGTTTGATTTGGTGGATCCGAGGCATATCCTTGTGTAATGGAGTAGGAGTGCATAAGTCTTCAACAAGTATTACTCAAGATAAATCCTGTGCCGAGGATGTGGCGAGGGTAGCCAAAGAGTCTGCATGGATATTTCCACCTCTAGGAATATGTGATAAGTCAAAGAATTCAAATTTCGTTTGTGTACGCCTAACTTGGCTCAAATATTCCTGCATTCTTGGATCCCGTGCTTCCAAATTTCCTCTTCCTTGGTCCACAACCAGTTTTGAATATGAAAAGACCTTCACCATTTTTCTACTCATTTTCTGGACCATCATTATTCCCATCAACAAAGCTTCATATTCTGCTTCGTTGTTTGTAGTCGAAAAGCCCAACCTCAAAGATTTTTCAATGGTAATCTTTTCAAGAGATACTAAAACTAGCCCCACTCCTGATCCTCGATGATTTGCCGCCCCATCCACATACACTTCCCAAGGCATGGAACACTGGACAGAGATTGTGCCAACTGATTTTTCATCCATGCCATGCTTCTCCACTTTCATTTTTTCAGGATATTCAGCAAACTCAGCGACCAGGTCGGCGAGGACCTATCCCTTTATAGAAGTACGAGGCATGTATTTTATATCAAAAGGCCCTAGGATCGGGCCCCATTTGGCAACCCTTCCAGTATAATCTGCACTCTGGAGTATTGACTTGAGTGGAAGTTAGGTGAGAACAACTATGGTGTGTGCTTGGAAGTAATGGGGAAGTTTTATTTAGCATGCACCACCACCAATATAGCCTTCTCCAACGGCAAGTAACGCTCCTCGGCTTCATTAAGTGATTTGCTCACATAATAAACTGGCCGTTGTATGCCACTGTCTACCCGTATCAGAACAAAACTTATGGCTATATAGGCAAAAAGAACTTCATCCACCACAAGACTGGACATAATGGGTGGGCAAGATAGATATTTTTTAAGTTTCTGGAATGCCACGATACACTCATCGGTCCACTCAAATTCTTTCCATTTGTGCAGCAAGAGGAAGAAAGGTCTGCACCTGTCTGCTGACCTGGATATGAACCGATTCAAAGCAGCCATCATCCCAATAAGTTTCTGTACTTCTTTAGGATTCTGAGGTGGTTGCAAGTTATTAATGGCTTTAATTTGGTTTAGGTTCACCTCAATTCCCCTGTGGGTTACCATGTATCCCAAAAACTTTCCTAAGCCCACTCCAAAAGTACACTTGGATGCATTTAAACGCAACTTATACTCCCTCAAGATTTCGAAAATGCTTGTGAGATCTCCTACATGCTCAGACACTAACTTGGTTTTTACAACCATATCATCAATATAGACTTCAACGCTCCTGCCTAATTGTGGTTTGAATATTTTGGTCATCATCCGTTGATAAGTTGACCTTGTATTTTTCAAGCCAAATGGCATCACTTTGTAGTGATAGTTTCCAACAGGAGTAACGAAAGTTGTCTTCTCCTGATCATCTAGTGCCAGGGGTATCTGGTGGTATCCTTAACAGGCATCCAAAAAGCTCATCCGAGGATGACCTACTGTCACATCTACCAACTAATCTATCCGAGGCATAGGGAAAGGGTCTTTAGGACAAGCCTTATTGAGATCTATAAAGTCCACACACACGCGCCACTTTCCTGTTTTCTTTTTCACCACTACTGTATTAGCCAACCACTGAGGATAAAACACCTCTTTGATAGCCCCTGCTTGCTTGAGTTTTGTTACCTCATTCTTGACAACTTCTACATGTTCCCTGGATGGACGCCGAGGTGGCTATCTTCTCGGAATGATGGATGGATTAACATTCAGATGATGACAAATGAAATTTGGATCTACCCTCGGGGCTTCATAAGCGTCCCATGCAAACACATCAACATTTTTTCTCAGAAAATCAACCAACTGCTCCTTCTCCAGTAGAGGCATTTGAGTTCCAACTTGAAAGAATTTCTCCGGATCATCTCCAACGACCACTTTTTCTAGATCTTCACATTTCACCTCGTCGGCTGGTTCACTAAAGAGAGATGTCAAAGTTTTTAGTTGCTATAAATCGTTTTCAGTAGTGGCCGAGGTGTCAACCTCAAGCTTATGTTGAATAGCTGCTACTAAGCACTGCCTAGCCATAGATTGGCTTCCTACTATCTTAAGCACTTGGTCCCTAGAGGGATATTTCACCTTCTGATGAAGAGTGGAGGAAACAACTCCCAAGGTATGAAGCCAAGGTTTGCCCATAATGGCCGTGTAAGGAAAAAAAGCATCCACCACAATAAAGTCCACTTCAACCACATATGTACCAATCTGCATGGGTAATCTAATTTGCCCCTTAGGAACGACCATTTTGCCTTTGAAACTCATCAGAGGAGAACTGTAGGTTGTTAAATTCTCAGATTTCAAACCTAGCACCTTATAGAAGTCGGGATACATAATCTCAACTGCACTGCCCTGGTCAATCATAACCTTCTTCACATCATACCCATCAATTCTAAGTGTAACTACCAAAGTATCATTGTGCGGTTGTATGGTTCCCAGTTTATCTTCATCTAAGAAGCTCAACACCAATGGGACATTCATTTTGACTCTTTTCGGCATTGAACTAAAGCCCTCATTTGAGCAACAAGATACTAACATTATCCTGGAGGGGCAAGATCCGGTCCTCCCTGGGGCAGCGAATATGACGTTTATTGTGCCCAGAGGAGGTCTTGGAGCAGCATTTCCCCGAAACGCCAAATTCGTTTGACTTCCTCAGCCATTGGAGTGATGCAAGAGACGCTTTAACTTTCCCTCTCAGACCAACTGTTCCAAATGATCCTACAGATTTCTGCAATCCTCAGTAGTGTGTCCATGATCTTGATGATAATGGCAGTAAATGTTTTGGTTACGATTCACAGGATCTCCTGCCATCTTATTCGGCCATTGAAGAACAATTCGTTCTTAACTTTCTCTAAGACCTGTTGCACTGGCTCTCGAAATACAGCATTAATCGCCTGAGTGTTAGCAGATCCAGACTACCCTGCAAAGTCTCTCCAAGGTCAGTTATTCTGGATCCTAAAGGCAGAGGAACCTTGCTACATGTGATAAAGCGAGCATCAAAGGACTAGGTAAGCTTCTTAAAGGAATCAATAGAGTTTGCCTTCAAGCTATTAAACCATCTCATCGCCATCGGACCTAAGCTAGATGGAAAGATCTTACACATCAAGGCCTCATCCCTAAAATGAATGGCCATTTTCTAACTAAAATGACTAACATGTTCCACTGGATCCATTCGGCCATTATAAAGGGCGAATATGGGTTGATGAAATCCCCGAGGGAGACTCGCATCTTCTATATTTCGCGTGAAAGGGGACTTAGCAACCTGACTCAACGTCTCGTTGATGGCATTGTTCCCAAGGCCTTTATGGGGTGAGCTCTTATTCTTGCGCCTATGGCGATATTCCTCGTCACAAGTGAAAGTTTCACTGGGCGGAGTTCTGGATCTTCGCCTGTATGTAGCATCATCTGTCTCCTCGGAAGACAGCTCGGATTCAGGTGATGAGCGCCTTCACCGTGCGCGATGCAAATCTTTCTTCAACCCGTCAATTTCACGTTGCATGTCTCTTTCATTCTTTGCATGGGAGACGTGGCTCTTTCCTCGTGACTGACTTTTACTAGTATGTGTTGTATGCATACTTCCCTCATGACCTCCCCTTTGTTGAGGGTTTTCAATTGAATTGTTATGTTGAGAGCCCCCCGATTTTGCCTGGTGCAGATTAGCGTCATCCTGATGTGGGCCAATCGTCAGTTGGTGCGAACCTAACTCTTCCATCTTCAACGTTAAACCGGAATGTCCTTCAGATCATATCAAGTTCTTCCCACAAACGGCGTCAATTGTAAGGACCATTTTTGGCTTGGACCCTAAACAGGATTGGGTTTCGGCCCAATAAGCCCAAACAATAAATTTGTAGAGCGTGGGAGATAGAACTGGCCTGATTATAGAAAAGAGATAACGATCATAGATGGTTTGGAAGAAGTATTGAGAATATAAGATACAAAGATTGTCTTCAGCGTAGTCTGAGTAACTTGGTCGTAATAATTTAACCAAGAGCAAAGAGTTCTTTTTTCAGTAACTAGTTTTCTAATCTTTTTCTTTAGTGTTTTTCCAATCCCCCTTTACTTGGTGATCTTTTTATGTTATATACCATGATTTGAGTATCATCTATGCCATACATGTGTAAGTTTGGTTTTGGAAGCTTTTTCTTGTCCCATCTCACACCTCCCTGAGCTTTTTACTAGTAGCTGTAAGGCTACTCGATCACTGTTCAGGTATCACCTCCACATTAATGCGGTCAGAGAGTTAGTTGAGAATCATTTAATGTGAAGGTAACAGCTCTCGTAGATATTTGTTATCCTCCTCCCTTATCCATTATCCAATATCCGACTCCCCATCATGAGACCACTTTAAAGTAGTATTCAAGAGGATAAGAAGGTTTCAAACCACCTCAAACAAATGTTTCCGAGGTGACTTTTCACCTCGGAAAGATTTGGGACTATCATAAATAACTTTCATTTCTTCTTCCAACGCCATTTCCGTTACTACCTTAGTTGACCGTCCTCAGACCTGTTAGCATCCTCGAATTAGGTCATTGGGCCGTAGGCCTAGTCCATACAGCCTCAACAGTACTCCATAGACAACTGATCCCCACAAAAATGAAATTTGTTATTTGATATTATGACCATATTTCTAAATGAAGTTACTCTTCATTAATAAGGATATTTTTGAACCACATAAAAATCCAGTTAAAAAAAGAGAATCTTCTTAATTATAGATATATAACATTCTCCAAAATCATCTTACCTAAAACATTATAACATTACCCTTGCATAGCACAGGTAATTTACTAGTTTAACTTAAAAATACTTAGATGCACCATAAGAAAATAAATACTTTAAACCAAAAATTACAAATTAAATATAAAAATTCATAAATAACAAAAGTTTAATGATAAATTCAGTCCTACATCAAATGTTCTTCTATTAATACCCAGTAGACGTAGACGATTTGCCAAACCGCATAAAGTCTTGTATTACCTGAGTTATTTTTAGCTTTACTCTTAATCCTAGAAGAGCTCTTTCATAACAAATTTCCATTACTGCATTAACGAAGTTGAAGTAAAAACCTGCTACACCAGGCAATACAAACAAATCTCTTGCAAGAATAATCATTCATAGGAAGTAGTTTGTTTGCTTATGTAGGAAATACAAGGAACAGAGAGTCGTTGGTGCGGTAAAAGAAAGACGAAACTTTTCATTCATATTCCCTATATGTTTTTTGATGGACTCCCCTTAATCTTGCGGCTGGTTCTGCACAAGTTTAACGTTAATGAATAGCTGATTAATGATATGGAAAGCAGTCATCTTAGCATAAGACAAGAGAAGAGAATTAATGTACCGGCAGGTTGCTGCAACTGAGTGCAGATCTCAATGACTTCAACTATAGGAGCCCAATCACCGAAGTTTCTCTCAATAAACTGGTAAGCAATGCCACTCTTTCCACTGCCAATTATAAAGAGTCCACCTTTGATTTCACCTTCTCCTCTGAAGTTTTGCTCTATTATTCCCATTGCTTTTGCACGCTTGTAATTTGCAATTGCTCGCGGGTTGAAAACAAATCCTGATAAGAATTTCTCCTTGAGAAGTTTCCCGCCACCAAGAGCTTTGAAGAATTCCATACCCCGATCAAACAGTACGGCACCACCCCAATATCTTGGCCAAAAGTCCTTTACCTGCACAAAACCAACATATATAATTAGTTAATTACATCAAATAAAGAGAATTAGTTGCAGATTGGAAGAGCTACAAGAGTTTACTGAATATATATTTACCTCCGAATCTATTTGCTCATGAAGAACCGCAAATAGTTGAACCTCGGTTTTTTGGCATATAGCTAGTGAGCTTCAGCTCTGCACATGATGCAGCTGTTTTCAAGTGTAAGAGAAGTTACTTGATTTGAGAAACAAATACTATAAAGCCTTTATCAGCATATTAATATGACGAGTCCTCAATTTCTACAGTTCCATTTTACTGCTTCCTCACGTAACTCTTATTAATATATTTAGTATTTACTGTAAGAAACTTGTGTAAACATAATATTTATAAATATAATGAGCAGGAGCGGAGGCATGTATAAGGCATGCCCCCCCCCCCCCCCCCATTTTGAAATTTTTTAAAATATATATATAATTATTTTAATATTTTCAAAATTTAGTCTACAAAAATAAGAGTTGCCTCCCCCAAATATTTGAATTAGTCCAATAATGCTCTTAAAAAAAATAATTGGTCTAACAGTTATAGAGATATAACTTTATTTTTTACAATTCTAGTTTTTATTGTAAAATGTGTTTTTATATCTATTAAATATTTGATAAAGTTTGCTATCAGACATGTTTGAATCTATCTTTTTTGACCCATTATGTGATGATTAACAAGTCATTGACTCGTTAAAAAAAAATTGGTACTAAAACTACACATGAAATGTGTTTTTAGTTGTCATATAATATGAGTTAAAGCAATGTAGCTTTAAATATGTTTGAAACCTAACTTATTCCTCTAAGTTTTTGATCATTCATGTTTTTGAAAATTTCATTAATTCAATGGAAAGATTTTTTATTTACTTTAGCATAAAATTTGATAATTTGTATTTAAAATGAAACTTTTTAAGAATTTGACTATGAAAGTGGAAAAAATGAATTTTATTTTATGAAAGATCACCGTCAAAAATAATTTTGATTGAAAATACTAAACTCTTTTTTTTTTTTTTTGGTTGTTGTTGTTGTTGTTGTGTGTGTGTATATATATATATATATAACTTATCAAATAAAAAGTGTGTGTGGAAGTTGTCTTGATAAATATATTAACGTTGCACTTGGCCCCCCCAAACAAAAATTCCTGGCTCCACCCCTGATAATGAGACCACCCACTTGGTTGCTCCCACAGTAGCAAAATTTTCATGTGTTAATGTGTGTGTGTGTGTGTGTGTGAATATGGGAATTTACCCAGTGGGAAATATTCTTTACACTCAGATCTTGAATACTTTGTATACACAACCTCCATAATTTCACAAGATACTTTGCATGGACATCCTTTTTTTTTTGTTAATGTTCACATTTAAAAGGTGAAATTGGTGGTGAACAGACATGTATGTTAACAAGTGCGTAAGAAGAAATGAAAATTTGTCCTTACCCAGGACGTCGGATGCAGAGAAGCACAACAGGTTTATCTCACCATAGTTCTGAAGCTTTCATAGGCGGCGTTTTTGTTTTCACCAAAAGCTCCATCCCCAGCTTATACTCTGGAGTTAGCTTTTGAATGGAGATACTTTCAATTGCGGAGTAAGGAGCGACTGTGTCAACAATAGGAGTAGTTTTTACACAACCGCACACTCTAGGCTCAGCAGGTTCTGCCCCAACAATTCCTTTGAACATGTACCCATCTTTAATCTTTAAATCAGCCAATGATTGTTCTATTGACTTATCAAAAGTTACTCTTCTCACAAACTCAGGGCCCGGGGATTTTTTTATACTACTTTGCACATTTCTATAGTCCAATGTCTTATACACACGGCTGCTATTTCTAGAAGGCATACTGATTTTTTTTTGTAGGAGGAAAGCATGTGGTTTGGGAAGCAAATCTGCACATGAACTGGTTCCTATCCATGAAGGGGGCTATGTGGCCTCTCTTCATACCAAACTGAGAAGAAAGTTCCTCGTGGCTCAAGTTAAGCAACTCACTCAGGCATCTCCCATCTGACTCTATCTCATATCCATATTGTATTAAACCACAGTCATGCAGGTATGATCTAATTTCCAATGTGTTAACGTGTATAGTGTTGTGGGCTTTAGGTCCAACTAGATTACTTATATAGCACACATTCTTGCACTACACTCTTACTTGTACTGCACTTATATGCTTCATATATAAAGGCACTCATGTATATTCTTTCACTATGAAATACAATATTACAGATTTCAGTATTTCTAACATGGTATCAAAGCCATTGCTCTAACTTTTTTTGTGTTCTACAATCTTGTCTTTGTCGACAATTTTCGCTGCCTCAACTTCTCTGGTTAGTAAGCCTCTTCAGTGCCTCTCTTGACTGCCCCACTGCCGTTAGAGGTCTTAAGGTTGAATCTTCGCCGCTAGAAGCTCAATCTTCACCATCAAGACCATTGCCTTCGTCGGATTTGTCGTTTTTGACCTCTAACCAAGACACAAATCATATAAGCGTGTAGCTCGTCAAACAATTCACTCAAAATCGCCGAACACGTCACCATCGAACTATTCACGCGCCCTCACACACTGGCCAACGTTTCGGTGAGTTCAGCCATGCACTTCACGCGCCACTGTACGCCTCCACGCGCCTTCACGCGCTTGGGCTACACCTACTGACGTCATTTTGCCACGTTAGCCTTAATTACGTCATCAGCTCGTGTCATCTCCAGCTTGACTTTGACTTTAGGTAGTTGACTTTTCAATCGTTGACTTTGACTTTGGCAAAGTTGATCGTTGATTTTTTGCCATAGTTGACTTTTTGCAATCCAGGTGCTCCTTATCCAGTTTTTCACGTAAATTTCATTTTTGCAGTTTGTTTTTGCATATTTTTCTTCTAAATGAAAAATAAGGACAGATCTTCTTCTTATTGCAACAATCGTTGTCACCAATTCATCAAACGTTTTTTCAAATTATGCAAACGTTTTGGCCACAATATTGAGACTTGCTATCATCACAACAAATCAACTGTTTCAATTTCTACTGCTACTATTACTAACACTGAGAGTGTCCAACTAATGGCTCCCGTCTCTACACAGTCTAAATCTTCAGGACGCACTTTCACCATGTCTACAGATGGCCTTAAAAACATTATCGCCAATGTCATTCGTATGGTTGGTAATGCATCTTATTCCTCTTCTCTCTCAACTTTATCTAGTATGTCTCCTTCCTCTTGGCTTATGGATTCCGCTTGTTGCAATCACATGACACCTCACTCGTCCTTATTTTCTGAACTTAAACATGCACCACACTCTCTTAATATTCGCATAGCAAATGGTTCCACAATGTCTGGTCATAATATAGGTTCTGTTTCGACCTCCAACCTCTAGATTCCTTAGGTCTTTAATGTTCCTGACCTTTCTTACAATTTATTTTCTGTGGGACAATTAGCTGAGTTGGGTTATCGCATTATATTTGATTATTCTGGGTGTATTGTGCAGGATTCGAGGACGGGACAGGAGCTTGGGACCGGTCTTAGAGTTGGGTGTATGTTTCCCGTGGACAACCTTCATTTTCCACTTGTTGCTCCTGTTTCTGTTGTTGTAGCTACTACAGTTTCTTCAATTCCTTCCCTTGCACTTTGGCATGCTCGACTTGGTCACACATCTTCCTCTTGGATACAATAATTGGCTTCTAAAGGTTTGTTAGGTTCAATGTCTACAGAATATTTTGATTGTATTTCATGTCAGTTCGGAAAACAACCAGCTTTTCCTTTCAATACTAGTAAATCAATATCCACTGATATCTTTGACCTTATTCATTCTAATGTTTGGGGGCCTTTCTCTGTCTCTAGTATTAGTGGGTCTCGATATTTTGTTGTCTTTGTTGATGATTACTCTCGCCATAGCTGAATTTTTAATATAAAACATTGTTCTGAATTATTGCAAATATATTCTAATTTTGAAAAAATGGTTGAAACTCAGTTTTCCAAACGTATCAAAATTTTTCGATCTGATAATGCTCTTGAATACACTCAATATGCTTTCCAAGCTGTTTTGCATTCCTATGGCACTGTTTATCAACTAACTTGTCTAGGTACCTCTCAACAAAATGGTAGAGCCGAACAAAAACTTCGTCATATTCTTGACACTGTTCGTGCTCTCCTTCTCTCTGCCAAAGTTCCTGCCCCTTTTTGGGGCGAAGCTGCTCTTCATGCTGTTCATGCTATTAATCGCATTCCAAGTCTTGTTATCCAAAATCAAACTCCATATGAGCGCCTTTTTGGGTCACCTCCAAACTATCACCACCTTCGCTCCTTTGGTTTTGCTTGTTTAGTTCTTTTTCAACCACATGAGCATAACAAACTTAAGCCTCGGTTAAGGCTTTGTTGTTTTCTTGGCTATGGAAAAACTCAAAAGGGTTATCGGTGTTATGATCCTATCTCTCATCGTCTTCGTATCTCCCACAATGTTGTCTTTTGGGAACATCACCTCTTTGTTGAGCTCTTTCACTTCCGTGCCTCCCTATTTTCCTCCTCTGTCTTAGATCTTTTTCCAGATGAGGCACATATTCCTTCTATAGTTGCTCCTGATTCTCCTGTAGACTTCTCTGTCCAACCACCAGATATTATTTGATCCCTTTCCTAGTTCACTCTTTAATAAACAAGTGGAAGATGAACAGGTCGAAGACAAGCAACCTAACCCTAACCCTATGCTTGGGTCCCCTACTCCTACTCTGCCTGAAGATCTTGCACCAGACATTCCACCTCGTCACTCAACTCAGGTAAGATCCATTCCTACACATTTACTTGACTATCATCGTTACACTGCCCTTGCTACACTACACGAGCCTCACACCTATCGTGAGGCTTCCATTAACCCTTTATGGTAGATTGCAATGAAAGAGGAACTTGATATATTATCTAAAAACCATACTTGGGATTTGGTGACACTCCCCCTTGGGAAATCTATGATTGGTTGTAAGTGGATCTACAAGATTAAGACTCGCTCTGATGGGTCCATTAAGTGCTACAAAACTTGCCTTGTTGCAAAAGGTTTTACACAAGAGTATGGGATTAATTATGAAGAGACATTTGCTCCGGTTACTCGTATCTCATCTATTCATACCCTCTTAATTGTTGCTGCTGCCAGTAAATTGGACCTATTTCAGATGAATGTCAAAAATGCATTCCTTAATGGGGATTTAAGTGAAGAAGTTTATATGCAACCTCCTCTTGGTCTCTCTGTTGACTGCAACAAGGTTTGTCACCTTCAACGTGCACTTTATGGCCTTAAACAAGCTCCACGAGCTTGGTTTGCCAAATTCAGCTCTACCATCTCTCGTTTAGGTTACATGACCAGTCATTATGATTCTGACAAAGGCATTATTTTACTTCTCTTGTATGTGGATGATATGATCATAACTAATGATGACCTCAGTGGCATTCAAGAACTCAAGGATTTTCTCAGTCAGTAGTTTGAGATGAAAGATCTTGGACATCTAAGCTACTTCTTAGGTCTTGAAATCACTCATTCTATAGATAGACTTTATATTACTCAAACCAAGTATACCTTTGAACTTTTGTCTCGAGCTAAACTCACTAATAGCAAGTTTGTTGACACTCTAATTGAATTTAATGCGCATTTGACTCCCTCAGGGGGGAAACCATTGTCTAATCCCTCTCTTTATAGACGCTTGGTTGGCAGCCTAGTTTATCTCACTGTCACTCATTTAGACATTTCCTATGTTATTCACAGATGAGCCAGTATCTGTCTGCTCCACAATCAACTCACTATGCTGCTATTATGCGCATTCTTCGAAACCTAAAGGGCATTCTCTTCCATGGTCTTTTCTACTCTGCTCAGTCTTCTCTTATTCTCCGTGCATTTTCTGATGCTGATTGGGCAGGAGATCCCACTGATCGCAAGTCCACCATTGGTTATTGATTTCTTCTTAGTTATTCTCTGATTTCTTGACAAAGTAAGAAACAAACTCATGTGGCCGACTCCAATATTAAAGCAGAATATTGTGCCCTTACTGATACCACATCTAAACTCCTTTGGCTATGTTGGCTTCTCAAAGACTTAGGTGTGTCTACATCTTCTACTACTCCTCTTTATTGTGACAACCAGAGTGCCATTCATATTGCTCGCAATGATGTCTTCCATGAACGAACTAAACACATCGAGATCGATTGTCATTTTATCTGTTATCATCTTGTCCATAGTACTCTCAAGCTGATCTCAATCTCCTCTAAAGATAAACTTGTAGATATCTTCACCAAGTCACATCCTAAAGGACGCCTTCGTACTTTGGTTGACAACCTCAAGTTGGTCTCACATCCACCTTGACGCCTTCAACACTAGATTACTTGTATAACACACATTCTTGTACTACACTCTTTCTTGTACTGCACTCATATGCCTTCTATATAAAGGCACTCATGTATATTCTTTCACTATGAAATACAATATTATAGATTTCAGTATTTCTAACACAATGCATCCTGAAGTGAAAACAATGATGTATCAATATGCCTCAGTAAATATTATTGATAACAATGATTCTAAAAGTATATGTTGTGAAGTATAATCAAATCCATTTACATGATAAATATTATAGTTTCATTTCATTTCAGAAATTTAAGAGAATAATTTTTGGAAATTTTAACTTGTGATAGAATTGATATACGGGTCAATATATATATGATGAAAAAGCTGATTCTGCATGTGTTAACCCACCTTTTGCTGTTGTGTCATGTTTAATTCATTCATGTCTTCTGAATTCATAATCTTCAAAGTTGGCACATCATCCTAGCCTTCTTCTACAAGCTTTGGCAGCAGTCCCTTCAGAACTCCATTTCCCACATACTCATCCATTACTCTTCCGAGGCAGAGAATGGTCCAAAGGAATTTACTCTAACCAGTCAGGATATACAAATGACCTTTATAATAAACCTTGAACAAATTAAATCAAATTTAGCTCTCCTCTAATCACTTAAGAAGTATAATCTACCTTTAACTCATTAAATTAATGATATTTTAAAATAATATACCTCTAACTTTGGCGATGTCAATGATGTAACAGTTTCATTGAACTTTTCTGTTTGTTTTCTGTATGGAAAGGATCAACCATTCCACCCAACATAAGTTTGATTGTGATTATCAAATTCAAAAAGATGTTATTTTCCTTTTAATATAATTGACTAGATATCATATACAAAGGGGGAAATTTTTTTTGCTTACAATACAGTGTGCTGGATTCCATAGATATGAATTATACCCTTGTGTGAGCATAGCATTTTTGTGTACTTTGTTGATATGTTCATTAGATACTTTGTGATGCAGATTGATTAAGGAAGAATAAAATATTTTAATATTTTATGTTATTTTCTTTTTTCTAGTTGAATTAGGATTTTAATTGTTTTTCTTTTCCTAGTTATTTTTTTATTTTTCCTTTCTCAAGTAGAAGTAGGTTTATTATTTCTTTTCCTAAAAGGAGTAGGAGAAATTCTATTCCTATAAATACTCTTTATAGAGGGGTTGATTATGGATGTTATGTGTGTTTTTGAATAAAAGTTTGCTAGAGAAGTTTTCTCTATTATTTTGCCTATTAGCTTAGTGTTCTTGTAGAACTTAGGTTTAGTGGAAGAGTTGCAGTATTTGTGTGTTATAGATTCTGCTTCTACACGCCTACGCTGCATCACTTTGTTTGTTGGCCTTCACACACTGTCAAAAAGCTGGATTCTTATGGTCTTATGGCTTGTTTGACATACTCTTATATTCTCCTGAGTAGCTAAATTGTTAGAATTAAACAATATACTTTGGTAGTTGTATGAAATTCCAAACAATGTAAAAGAAAGAATGATAGGATATATTCTTTGATGGACTTATTCTTCTTGTAAACTAAACGCAAACAGGAGTCTTCAGTCAGTAATCTCATGCTCTTGACCGGCCCAGGTTAATGTTGCCAATTTGAGGTCTTACTTAGTAAAGTATTGTGGCATTGCCGACTCAAAACGGCATATTATATTACTAGTTGGTCTGAAGAATGCCAACATCTGTGGCCAGCTTGCCAAGGCAATTGCCTATTAGGTATGTCGCAAACTCTGATACTCATAGTAGGTCAAACTCCCTTCTGCCTTCTTTTGCCGTCTCTCCATTTCATCTGGGTTTCTTCTATGGTTCCAGAGAAATTTTTTCGGATGTTCTAAAACAAATCATTGAACCTACTTCGACTTATCAAATTTAATTGAGCTTTGGGCTTGACTCTTAGAGTTGTTAACAACCTATAATCAAACTAATTATTGTCTCAGCTACGAATAGAGAAAAAAAAAATGTTGGTAAATATGGGTTAGGATTGAGGATGGCAAAACAATGGGGTCTAAATCTAAATATGCAAGCCCAAAAATGATGGCAGATTGACATTTTGGCATATTTGTAGTCTAGACTCGACCAACCCTGGATGCCAACAATCTTAACCCAACTTTTAAATTTCATAGCAGCTAGTGGCTAAGTCGGACTACTTTCTTTTGTTGGGGGAGGGGGGGAATGTGTAAAAGTTAGTGTATATATATATATATATATATATATATATATATATTTTCATAAAAATTGCAAAGAGGAACGGTTTTTTCGAAACTTAGGAGGGGCCATGGCCCCCCTCTACCCCCCTCCCTCCACAGTTATAGTAGGGGTTAGGCAGTTGGACTGAATAGAATCATGACAAAATCCTTCATATCTGCTGAGATTATTGAATCCAAGATTGGGTTGTCCATTTTGTTTAACAGATTAATTGGTCACCAATAAGGGTGTGAACTGTGCATTCAATCCAGTAAGTGTGACCCAACCCAACCGAACTTGGTACCTTGGATTTTATGGGTTGATGGGTTGAGTTGGTGATATGAGAATTTCAAGAAGAGAAATTGGCTTGCGAGCAAGGCAATGCAAGGTGCAAGATAAGCAACCCAATTCTTGTGATACTTAGAATTACCATAACACTTTTGTTAGTATATAGCTTAGTCTAGCCTAGCCCATCAAGCTTAACCCAGTATACTGTACTTGTAGTATACCCATATTACTTGTACTTCACATAGTCTATATAAGGCTCTATTGTACAATGTCATATACATAGAATATACATCAATATACAGACTATTCAGTCTTTCTCTCTCTCACTTTATATTTTTAACATGGTATTAGAGTCATTGCTCTAACCTAGTGGTATTCTCTGACATCCTTCCACTACCCTCGTCTTCACTAGTAGCCACCATTAGAAGTGAGTCTCCACCGTCAAACCCAACCACTACACTCACAGATCCAGTCTATTCATTAATCAAATTGTCAAACTACAGCTATGACGTGATAGATTAGATTGTCATGATCAAAACCCAACCAAAAACTGCCCAATCGAAGCTCACACACGCCCCCATATGCCACCCTGAGTTTTTGTCCGTCAAACACATGCTACACATGCCTCACGCACCACCCCCAGTTAACACACGCCAGAGAAGCCGCCGCCATGCGCCAACATTTTTCCACACACCCCACATGCTCAAATTAGTTTTCCACGTCAGTGCACATCATCATCATGATGTTAGTCCTAGTGACATCAGCACAATGACGTCATCAAACGTAGACCTTTGACTATGACCACTACCGTTGACTGCCACCGTTGACCGAAGTCAAAATTTGTTAATAGGGCCTATCTTGCTCAATTTTTCACGTAGATTCTGCTTGTGGGTTCTGTTTCTTCGTTTAAGGTCTCTAAATCCCTATTTTTGGTCATTTTCTTCATTATGACTCAACTAAACAAACAAGTCATTATACATCCTATCACCATTATCTTGGATGATCCTACTAGCTATCATTTATGGTCTCAGAATATGACTATCTTTCTCAAGGGTGGAAAACTATTGAGGTATGTAACTAGTTTGATACCCAAACTAGTACCAATACCTAGGTCCAAAGCCATAACTGATGCCAATGTCTCTAAGACTTCTTCTATGTAGGAACAACTCGCTGCTACAGATCCTCCACTGTTGTATCCTAAGGACATTAAGCTCTTTGCCAAATATTGGGACTGCCATGAATTTATGCATTTCATGATGAGTTTACGTGAGGATTTTAAGCCTACTAGGGCTTCTCTACTTAACCAGTCTCCTACTCCTTTTCTTGACACTACAGTCAATTCATCTTCGAGGAGAACCGTTGGCCTACTTATCACATGTCATCCTCTAACCATGTGTTGACTACACTCTCCCCTCTCCCACAGCCTCCCATTGCTGCATTCATTGCTCGTCAACGAATAACCTCTAGGCGTCCCGCCTCTCAGTCTTCCAAAGGTACTTAATGTGAGTTTTACCATGCCAAAGCCCATGATATCTCTGTTTTTCGCAAACTACAGAAATTCATGCAAGATCAGAACAAAGCTACTCTTCCTTGGGCAACTGCTATGTGTCCCTCAAATCTATTGGTTCCTACAGGTCCATTTTTAGCTTCCTCACTTGCTACAGCTAATATTGAGGCAGTAGTTCAACAAGTTTTATCCCAAACTTCCACTTCCTTTTCTGTCACCTCAAGTAAACATTCTTGATTTTTTTATACTACATGTTGTAACCATATGACCCTTGATGAATCACAATTCTCTGATAAGGCACCCTTAGCACATCCCATCTCTGTTGACACTACTAATGGAACTCCTATGCCTGTTAATCATAAAGGAACAATCTCTTCTCCTAGTTTATCCCTTAGTGACACTTTTTATATTCCAAAGTTTTCCCTCAATTTGCTTTCTGTTGGTCAACTTTGTGAACTAGGGGTAGATATTTTATTTATTAATCATGGTGTAGATGTGCAGGATCCTCAGACAGGTCAAATGCTTAGGACAAGCCATAAGGTTGGACATATGTTTGAGATTCACGACTTGAAGATTCCTTCACAAGTTGTTTTTGTTAGCTTTTCAAGGTCATTTGGGTTTAGTTCAGTTTCCAAAATTTGATTGTACTTCCTGTCATTTTGGCAAACAAACAAAATTGCCCATTAATTTTTGTGACTCTTTTTCTTCTACACCTTTTGATCTTATATATTCTTATATTCGGGGTCCTGCACTGATTCCCACTAAAGAGGGATTTAGGTATTTTGTCATATTTGCGGATGATTTTTCTCAATATACCTAGATTTATCTGCTTCACCGTAGGTCTGAACATGTGTCCATTTATCAAACATTTCATAAAATGATTGAAACACAGTTCAATTGCACTGTTAAGATCTTTTAGTTAGATAATGCTCAAGAATATAATGATAAATCTTTCCTATCCTTTTTAGATAGTAATGGTACCCTCCCTCACTACTCTTGCCCTTACATCTCTCAACAAAATGGTCCTGCAGAACGAAAACATTGACACATTCTTGATGTTGTTCGCGCCCTTCTCATTTCTGCCTCTATTCCTAAGTGCTTTTGGGGTGAGGCAAAATTTACTGCTATTTACACCATTAATCGTATTCATTCATTGACCACACACAACTAATCACCCTTCGAGCTCCTCTATGGTTAAACCCTTGACTACTCCTTTCTTCGAGTTTTTGGTTGTGCTTGTTTTGTCTCTCTTCCTCATCATGAACAGACAAAGCTCCAGTGCTCATCTTTGTTACTTCTTTGGCTATGGTGTATCCCAAAAGGAATTTCACTGCTATGATTCCATAACTCATTGCCTTCATGTGTCCCGTCATGTTGAGTTCTGGGAACATTGTCCTTTCACAAGTCTTTAGCAGTTTCCTATATCCTTTTCCTCAAAGTCTCCCATTTTTACTGATCTTTTCCTTCCTTTTTACCCTAAACTTGTGGAGGATTCTTTAACATCGGCTGTCTCTCCAAATGAATCATCTCCAATTTTGTCCCCGGCACATGACCCTCATGTCTTGGATCCTGTGGCACCACCGCCTCCTGAGCCTCCTGTTGGTCCTAACCTTCATCGCTCTACTTCGGTAAGTGTTCCTCCTCCTTATCTCACTAATTATCACTACTCTTTTACTTTTGCCACCCTCTATGAGCCTCATACCTATCGTAAGGCCAATAATGACCCTCTTTGGCAGCAAGCTATGTCCGAATATGGCATTGACTATGAGAAAACATTTGCTCATGTTGCTCGCCTTACATCTATTAAATATCTCATTGTTATGGCCACTGTTCGCCGTTGGCCTCTTTATCAAATGGATGTGAAGAATGCTTTCCTTAATGGAGACCTTCAAGAAAAAGTGTACATGCAACCACCCCCTGACTATACTCACTCAGGCCGTTAAGTTTGTTGCCTTCACTTGGCTCTTTATGGCCTCAAGCAAGTTACTCGGGCTTGGTTTGAAAAGTTTAGCTCAATTATTGCTCAGCATGGTTTCACTTTAAATTCTCATGACACTTCTCTTTTCATCTGAAATTCCTCTACTGGTATCACTCTTATTCTTCTTTATGTTGATGACATGATTATTACTAAAGATGAAAGATATAGTTAGTATTTTGAAATGAAAGATCTAGGTACTCTCAGCTATTTTCTTGGGCTTGAGGTTACCTCATCCTCTAATGGATACTATCTTTCTCAAGCTAAATATGCTTATGATCTTCTCTCCAAAGCTAGTATCACAGACAACAAGACTGTTTCCACTCCCCTGGAATTTAATGCCAAGCTCATACCCTTGAATGGTAAACCTATCTCAGATGCTACTCATTACCGTCAGTTGGCTAGTATTCTGATCAATCTCACTATCACTCGCTTGGATATTTCACATGCCATAAGTATGGTTAGTAAGTTCATGGACGCCTCTCGTTTGGTCCACAATGTTGCCGTTCTTCGGATTCTCCGCTACGTCAAGGGCACGCTTTATCATGGTCTTCACTACTTCTCTCGGTCTTCTCTCAAGCTCCATGCTTATTCAAATATGAATTGGGCAAGTAATCCAACTGATCGATGCTCCATCACAGGTTTTTGTTTCTTGTTGGGTACTTCTCTTGTCTCATGGCGTAGCAAGAAGCAAGTCGTGGCTTCCCGTTCCAATACCGAGGTTGAGTATTATGCCCTTGCTAACACCACTTGCGAGCTTGTCTAGCTTTGATGGCTCTTGGTTGATATGGATGCTCCACAGCCCACTATCACTCCTCTTTATTGTGATAACCGCAATGCTATCTACATTGCTCGTAACGATATCTTCCATGAACACACCAAGCACATTAAGATCAATTCCCACATCACTTTCCAGCATCTCAAGAAAGGCAATCTCCAGTTGTTCTCCATTTCCTCTTATTAGGACATATGTGGAACATGTTATGAACATATGTCATATAGAATTTTCTAATCCTTTGACAAAACACACTTTACTTGTAATTAGGTAGATCTAGGATACGTTTAATACCTCAGGGAACAAGAGTTCAAGGCCAAGTATTGAAGCCATGCAAATCTATCCAAGAATCAAGTGAAGAGGTATTGTTCATGAATGCTTGACAGAAGTATCTATCAAAATTTAATATTTGAAACTTGACAAATAGCTCGACAGATGTATCTATCGAGAATAACAAAATTCAGATTTCCAGATCTGTTTTTCACGCATATGCAAGCTATGTGTTTAGGTTTTCTTTTCTCACAACCCTAGACATATATAAGAGTTATTTTAAAGGCCATCATAAGGTTGTTGAACTTGTTGTTACATGCATGTTGTGACCAAAGACAATATGCCCTAGTTCATCTTTCTCTTGAAGAAGCTACTACGTTTGTACGT